>JAZDUA010000421.1:0-157500 GCA_038098605.1 Gryllus longicercus
GATTGTGAAAATGTGTAAGTAGGATTGTGAAAAGGTGTAAGTAGGATTGTGAAAAGGTGTAAGTAGGATTGTGAAAAGGTGTAAGTAGGATTGTGAAAAGGTGTAAGTAGATTGTGAAAGGTGTAAGTAGGATTGTGAAAAGGTGTAAGTAGGATTGTGAAAAGGTGTAAGTAGGATTGTGAAAAGGTGTAAGTAGGATTGTGAAAAGGTGTAAGTAGGATTGTGAAAAGGTGTAAGTAGGATTGTGAAAAGGTGTAAGTAGGATTGTGAAAAGGTGTATGTAGGATTGTGAAAAGGTGTAAATCAATAATTTAGCGGAATGGTAATCAGGGCTTACTGTCGTGCAATCAGTGCTATGTGGTGAAATGTAATAATGAGGAATGTGCTAACAAGATTCCATTGTCAATGTAATAAAAAAGACGAGTAATATTATTTAATTTCTGTCCGGCATAGCCAGAAAATGAATTTCAGTGGGCATGCTGTATCTTTGATACACCTTAATTGGAGATGTTCAATTACTTTAGTTCTTATCAATCACAATTTATTATTCTTCTTTACTCATTAATAATTTAGAAACACTTCTGTTGTTAATGTTTACACATATGTTAAACTCTTGGTTAGCAGTCCTTGTGCAAGTGATACAATCACAAATGAGAGCACCAAATTTAGTATTACATCAGCCGTTTCTGAGAAGTTTGGGATAAAACTTAACAAGGAACTTCGATCACTTCAGAAAAAATTAGAAATCTGATGTGCATATAACAGGCAGATACAGTGTGCCCAGGAGAGGGTTAAGTATTAAAAAATAAAAAAGTTCCAAGTTGAGATACCTTCAAACAGTAGATAAGCCAACAGAAATGTTTCATGGAAGTTTCAACAGGGAAAATGTAGTTTTGTTTCTTTCATTCTTTTATGTTTTTGAATTTGTTGAAATGTCAAGATTTTATTTTTGAAATGTTCAATTTGTTATTTTGTAGAATACTATTATTGCAGTATACTATTATTGTCCTTTCATTCCATCAATATAGTGTTCTTAATAGACGTAAAACATTTTTCTGGGGCTCTGGATTTCTGTTCACAATTGTACAAAATGGAGTAGTATTAAATTGAAAACTGGTGATTACTTCTCTACACCATCTCAACTGGATATTAAACTTCAATATCCATTTATGTGAGGGTTTTTTATTTTATTTGTTTACGGAAAGCTTTAGCTGATTCAGAAAAGGGAACTTCTACACACAGAACTTTATCTTAAACATTTCAAATAAATTGCTTAAATAATTATTATTATTATTTAGTTTCAATTGAATAATTAATGTTTGAATGTGTGAATACTCCAGTAGTCCTATTTCCTAAAGTTTGTCCTTTATTAATTCCCAACACCATCTTCAGCTGCATTGATTTTATACATATTTTATATCCAATCTAGTTTAATTTTATAAAATATGAATATGTTTCCTGTCATGCTGTTAAATGGCAATTGGCTTGTTATGCTGTAGAATGTATATTCATGGTTATTCCAAAATTATAAGTTCCATATTTCTCAGGGTTTTCTCTTACAATATTTTTGTTTTTTGCATGATTGTCATACTGCACATGCAGACCAATTGTATATTCGTAGAATTTGTGTTGTCTTTCGACTGAGGTGGGTCGCTTGCTCTATTTGTAGAGGAACGAAGCTACTGGAGGTGAAGCAGCTGTGGTAACCGAGCAACCCAAAACGTCTCACAATCAGGTGCAGTGATTACAAAATATTCTTTAATTTAGCTGTACTCACTGAAGGGTCCATTCTCAATATCAGACAACTGCAGGTAACAGTCATGTCTATTTTTCTCCATATTAGAATAGAAGAGTACATGAAATATTGTGATAATTTGCATGCATTACAATTGACATCACATTTAATGAGCAATTATGAACTTAAATAATTTACATAAACAAAAAACCAAATAAATAGTTGCATGCATTGATTGTGGTGTTAATCACAAATCATGTGAACTTCCTAAGTTAAGAAATTCATTGTCATGTTCCCTTGGTATCAAATATTTGGATATATAAAAATTATTTTAATATACTATGCTCTGGACAGTGGAATGCAGTCTGTATATTCTCAGATGTTCCTGATAGTAGTTTTGCATGGGGATGAACCGTACAGCATGCCTGTACTAGAGCTTCTAGTGACTGAAGTAAATTGCGTGAGAAGTCAAAGAACCATTATGTCTGATTTAAAAATTGACTTCATTACATTGATATTTCAGTATGTAAATAGCTATTTCTCATAAAATTGTGATTTAGCATCATAGTGTTACCAATATAGCAACACTAATGTGATTCATTAAACCAGTGTTCGATTGTGTATAAAATAATTATAAATGGTCTTTTTGTCACCATAGTACTAGTTGCAATGGGTAATGTACCAAAGCATTCTTTTATGCACTTTTCTGTTGTTTTTTTATACATTTTTTTTTCCCTGATGTCTGTACTAAGTGTAAAACTAGTCTTCAATTTTACCAAATATGGAATTCGTTTCTTCTTCCCTTTAGTTTGTGTTGAATTGTTGTTGTTGTTTTGTACATAAATTATTGCATCTCTTGACTATAACACAATCATTTTTGCAGAAATGGCGTTGTTCAAATGTTTATGAAAATAATTTTCAAAATAGTTATCAAGTAATATTACAAGGTCATGTGTTAAAGCCAAAAATTGCTTATATTTTAAAAATTTTGTTGAATATTTATTTTGCCCATTTATCATGAGTATTAAGTGCCATTTGACAGCACAGTATTTTATTAAGAAAGAATCTGGTGTGCTAAATCATCAGTGAAATTGCCATTTTATTTATGGATATGCAGGGCCCCTTGGATCATATAATCAGCAACTCATAGCATGTACTTTTGACCATTGTGAAAGTTCAATTAGTGAATAAAATTCACATAGTTCCTAAGCATTGGAATGTTGGTCGAATTCAAATTGCAAGAATGTGCTTTATTGTGTAAAATATAGTCAATGTTTGAATTCCAGAAGTTTCCGTACTGAGAATTTGAGATCCTGTAACAAATGTTTCTATTGTATAATGTGTATTTTACATTTATTTTGTAATTGATTTTCATGTGAAAGTAAGTGAATGGGCTCTTAATAAGGAATTATTATTCAGTGAAACCTGTCTTAATTGGTTACTTATAGTTGCAGTGAAAATTGCTTATTGGAAGAGGTAGATATTCAATCAGGGTTATGATACAGGAATCATACATAAAATCTGATTGTGGCAATTGTTATAAAGAATATTTCCCTTAAAATATTTTTCAATTATCTTATATTGCAAAATAACTTGCTGAAGCTATCTAGAATCACTTCTTTACTCACTTTCTTCTGGCTCATCCTCTTCCTCAAGAAACACCCTTTCGCCCTCACCAAATCAAACTCGCAAGCAAACTAGACTCAATTGCAATCCATATACTATAGAAACTTTGGAGCAGGGCCGTCTGACAAAGGAGTTAGCAAACGATTTTCAAATCAGTTTCACATGCAGTAAACCCTTGACCTTCCCACAGGGGAAGCAGAGGATAGTGAAAAACTTGAATGTTATGGAGTGGGCGAAAGAAATGCACACTTCATAAGAATCATGTTCATGAAAATCCTGTTTTATCTGAAACAGAGATTAGCCCTACTGTATGATAGTGGCTCTTCTGAATACTGAAGATACTGAACACAGTCCCTGATCACTAAAGTTACAATTGCACATCCATCACATTGCCCTTTAGTTTTTTGCCCTATTACAGTTCAAAATCATCTGAGATGACCATTTACGTTAGTATGTTTTGTTTGATTGACTAAAGTGAAGTACCTCCATAATATATTTTCATAATAATAAAGTAAAATCAGTTCTTCAAGATGGTAATAAAAAAATTGGCACATATCGGCTCTTGGTGTGAATAAATAATTTAAAATTCGCATGGGCTCCAATGAAAAAACCTTTGTAAGCTTTTTAAGATATTGAAGGAGTTACACAATCAAAGTACATTTTTCTTTTGTTCAATGAGTTGTAAATTTTTTGAGAATTAAGTTTATATTAAATTTAACATACCTCAATTAGTCTTCTGAGAAGTAATTGATAAAATACTTTGCAAAATTCATTGGAACTGGAGGTATTGGCTCTCAACCTAGGAGCTGTGCTAAAACAAATCATGCTTTTGCAAGATAAAATCATACCCGATTGTAAAATTTTGTATCTCGCACAGCCACAAACTGCAACGATAAATTAAAACAACATAACTGCAACAGAGAAACACTGAAAGATTAGGTAGAGGAGCTGCAGTCACTCAAACCTTTTCTTTGACAGCTTATGAAAATTGAAAATCATATGATATACTAAATTTAATATTCTGTAGTGTTTTAGTAGAGCAACAATTCAACACTTCTCTTAACTATTTATACATAATTATTTAAATTCTCCTTTCACATTTATGAACAGTATTGTTAATTTGCAGATGTATTAAATGGTTGAGTATTTGAATAGTGACTGGCTCGAACATACTAATGAAGGTCAATCTAAGAAATGGTCTCCACAATCCCTAAATATAGTTTGATAAAGAAATATTTTAAAATGTGCAGGTTTTGAGGATTAATAAACATGGTTGGTGAATGTTACTATTTATTATAGTACATTAATTATAATAGTACATTAAAGGTTCAGCCTCCCACCCCTTTTCAAGCGAGTTGGAAAAATCCAACACATGTTGTTCATTAAAATGCACAAAAACAAACAAAACATTAAAATAGTAGGGGTCAACGTCTCGATGGCAGTTAAAATCTTAAACTGATAAAATGGGCTTTTTGAACAGGTTTCACTGCATTGGTGTTCTTAGTGTTTTATGACCAAAGCATTATAACTTAACCTACTTATTTACTTGTCATAAAAACATGTTTAATCATTACATGTTTTATAAAATTTGCTTAATATGACTGATGCAATTCTGGGGTATGCATGTGCTTGAGTTCTTAAACTGTTTTAACTAGCTTTTAGCAATTTCCTGAGCATTAAAAAGTACGCATTATTATTATTATTATTATTATTATTATTATTATTATTATTATTTTATGGCTTTTGCTGACATATAATCCAGTTAAAACTTGCTATATTTGTATTAACAACCGATGTGTAATTTATATTAAAGGAAGAAATGGAAATTATGGTAACCATAAAATATAAGATGATATATTGCAATGAGCTTCAAAAATGTTGCCTGAGATGTTGAGAAATGGGGTGTTGATGTATTTACAATTTTATATGAGGAAAGAAAATTTGAGAAGTGAAACTTGTGATAAAGAACTTACATTGTGAAAGAAAGGAAAAATGGATCAAACAAGTGTAGTGTTAATCAGTCTTAAAAGTAAATCTTGTTAAGAAAATAGTTGTTGTTAATTGTATATATGAATTCGACACTGTCGTAAAGAATAGAATTTGTGATGAAACATTGTTTACTCAGTGAATGTGGAAATCTTACTTTTCTATTGTATTATTTTGTTGAAAACTTTTGTAATAATGAAAAATTTTGACAGAATTACTTCCTCTTTTTTTTTAAATGCCCTTGGTTTTGTTTTGTTTTTTGTGTTTCTTTCCTTTCCACATTTCATGTTTGAATGTTCCAAAACTTAACACAATCTCTAGTTTGGCTTTTACAAATTTGTTAAATTTTTGTTTTTATTTTAATAAATTTATTGAGAAGTATCAAGTTCAATATAAATAGTTTTACAAAAACAAAATAATAGTAAAATGATTGTGTATTCATCATTTCTTAATGAAGGTGATAATTCATTGAATACTGGTGAACCCAGCAATTCTTTGCTACTGCAATGTATTACACTTCACATCTACTGGTCTCGTTATTCTTAATCATGTTTTACGCTATGCTCTGCAAAAATGTCAATAGGCGAAAAACTTTCATGCGAGTGTGGTTCTCTGTCTCTCACTCTCACTCTCTCTCTCACTCTCACTCTCTCTCACTCTCACTCTCTCTCTCTCTCTCTCTCTCTCTCTCTCTCTCTCTCTCTCTCTCTCTCTCTCACGCACACACTATATACTGGTAACAGTTATGTCTATTTTTCTCCATACTAGAATAGAAACGTACATGAAATATTGTGATAATTTGCATGCATTACAATTGACATATTATATATAATATTTCTCTCTATCTGTCTCTTCTGGGAGAAATTTCACAATCGCAGGGGTAGGGCAGAATGCGCAATGAAGACGTCTTAATAAACGTACTTCTGTGTGCAACGGGTTGTATCAAGCACAGTTACTTAGAGCACCCTGTTCAGGGCACTTGAGTCAGCATAAAATCATTATCAACGTGCGTCTGTGTGCACAGGCATATGCACATTCACATTGTACTATGTCTATATTCTTCCTGGAGGTGCAAGCAATAAGTTGACAAAAGTTTTATCTCAATCAGATGAACGGTACGGCAGTGCATTAAGTATGAGTTTGAACAAACAAACAAATATTGTCTCTTATATATAAGATTCACATGCGTTCTGTAGTAGAAGTTGTAGTGAGAGTTAAATGTGCACATATTCCATTTCTTTCCTTAAAGATAGAGAGCATTGTCTGATAATGATTTTTTTTTAATTATTTGGTTCAACTTTGTGTAACTGAGAGAAATAGATGTTGAACTACGGGGGAAACTTTAACACTCTTCTTTAAATAGAAAGTGTTAAATGTGTGCCTAGAATCTGCCATTTAAAATTGATACAACAGAATTAACAAGACTTAATTCCCTGTATAAATTACTTCCGCTGTTGATTTCATTTGTAAAAAATCTTGCTCTTCTGACAATGTAAAGTACTAATGAAAGAAAAAAATTGAATGACCTTGTAGCAAAGCATTGATGCATGTTAGAGCTAAATGTAGAAGTTGAATTATCACAGAATGTTTGGGAGCGGTTGTCTGGTATTAAAAACTAGTAATATTTTGAATTTAGAATGATGATTTTTATGATTAAAATAATTCTCACAACGAATTGTGCTTGAATTGATGAATATTACATACTTTGCTATTTCATTCAAAACCCCTCAATTCTTACACTTGTTTTTTGGACAAAAGAATTAATTGTTTGAGCCGTTTTATTCTCGGGTCCTGTACCTTAGGTTCATTGCTGGATAAAATAAAAATTTCTGAACGGTGTACTTTTGATATACAAAGAACTTGATGGTTTTCTAGGGAAGGGGAACAACAACCACAAATCAGTAATTTAAAATCAGTATTATGTACTGCAATACATACATTTATAGTATTTATTTTCTGACATATTGTCCATAAAGAAGTTATTCATCTTACAATTTGGTTTATAATGTATAAGAAAAATGAATATGTCAACAAGTTCTAGTAGGGATTAATCAATATATATTACTAAAAATGGACAATCTATAAAGTTGTTGGCTAGCTTGGACAAAAACAATATATCATTTAATTTTGTATGAGATAATGAACGGATTCATAACAGTAGCAATGCTAGAATAGTCATGCATTAATCAGAGGGATTCCACTTATAATTTCCATGCCATATGTTGTAGAAATTTATGCTTAATTGATCCAGTTTTTTCTTTCTCCCTACAGAGTAAGCTGGAAAAAAAAAAACATGTGAATTTTCGGCAGAATGTTACCAGGGCGCTTATTACAGGGCCCTGGTAACTAAATAATTAGATAAATTGGGAATAAATTCAGTTGCTAAATTTAGGGGGGGGGGGGGAAGAAAGGCAAAATGATTTTTTATGAAGTTTTGTTGTTGGATAGTGCAAAAGATATTTAAGAGAACGGCGTGGATCTCTAGTTCATTGAAAAACAACTAAAATATTAAAGACAGCCTTTTTCCCTTAATGAAATCTGTTCCTTAAAGATAGATTTAGATTTTGAAATAGTCATATACAATTTTTCGTAAATTTGAGTACTTTTCACATAGTTTTGTGTGAAAATACAGGGGAGAAGATATTTGATGTTGTAACACAAGTATCATAGTATGGTGCACAGATTGATAAGCCATACATAATACGTCTCACCAATGATAGGGACAGATTTCTAATAATACATTTATCATTGATATTGTTGGTCGTTCTCAAATGAAACCCAGCATATGGAAGGCTTTAGCTACAATGAACTGTATTTGAAGTTTAAATTTCAATTTGGGATTGAATGTGACACCCAAATCTTTGAATTGTAATACTGTTTCAAGGTTTATGCCATTTATCTAATAATCAAAGCACAATGGTGATCAAGAGGCAGTGTAATGCATAACTAGAATTATGTCTATTAAAGGCTAAGCAATTCATATTGCACCATTGTATAATCAAATCTACATTTTCCTGGAGTTATAAAAAATCGGATATTGTTTTTTATGCATAAATAATTTAAGATTTGCATATAATAAAAATTATTATTTATTATTGAAATACACAAGATATTCTCTCCTTTACAAAAGTATTATTATCTTAAATTAAAAATGATAACGCAGAGATCAAATTACAATATCAATTAGAATTTACAATACCAGAATTGAAAATGCAAAATAATATTTGTAAAGTACAGTAATGCTACGTATTACCTTATTCTATCTGGTTCAAGAAGTTGGTTTTAAAGGAATTCAATAAGACATCGAAGAAATCTTCCGTGCTGACATACTCATTTCCCATCTGCAGGATGATGATGATGATGATGATGATGTTTGCCAAATACTGTATCCTAGACCGCACAACTCTGAACACTTACAGAGTTCTCAAGTATCTCGTGGGCACATTAAGATGTATCTTTTCAAGAATGTGAGGGCAGTCTAGAAGTTCTCAGATTATTTTAAAAAATAATGTCAGATCATTCGTGGTGCGCCTGTTACCATTACCATTCATGTTGATCTGCATATACTATCAACATACTTATTAAAATTCAATTATATTGGCATCAAATATGACTCGTAAATCAACAATGCTGTCAAGTTTGTTCTGTTCTATTCCATTCAATATGTATTGAAAAATTATGTGGGGGCGGTCTTCAAGTGAAGGTGATCTGTGAAAATTTTTGGATGATTAAGAACCTTTATTTTTGGTACACCAATTACTAAAGTTAACTAAATCGCATTGCAGTTTTTTAGCATCCTCCACGGATTTAATACTCATAAAGATCTTGTTGTCATCGCCAAGGAGTAGAAAGTTTGAATTCAAAATATAGCAATGAAGATCATTAATAAAAATACTAAACAAGCAAGGCCCCCTTGTGTGATCCATGTGGTATACCAAATGGGAGTTTCATAAAATAGTGACGTCCAACCATCCATCCACAAATACAGCCTTTTATCTGTCACACAAATAATAATCTTTGATCCTGGCAACTAATTGTGAGTAAAACTATGTTGGCTCTTGAGAAAAGAGGATTTCAGTACTCTGGATAGATGGTTGGCATCTTAAGTTTTCAAAAAAGTTTGCAACAGCATTGAAGAGGGAAATAGAACAATTTTTTTTGACATTTGGTTTATTACCTTTTTTAGAAGACTTTACTCTCTTTCCAAGTTCATGAAAACATTGATTGTTGAAGAGACTGCACGTCATCAGGGCAAGCCCATTTATTGTCATCCAGCTTCAAAAGACCCTCGTACACATCTATAATAGGTATCACCAATGAATTAGATAACCGGGAGCCTCCTGATTGTGATTGTGAATTGTCAATTACCATTAAATTGTCAGTACAAAATGTAGGCCTCAAAAAATTAGCAAAAAGCTCAATCTGAAGAACAGAATTTTGAATCTTTGTAGAACATAGTTGACGGTTTAGTTGAATCTCGCTAATTACGATTATTAACAAATCTCCAGAAGATTTTGATGTTAGAATTAGGAACTGTTTTCACCTTGTAACCACCAACTTCACATTAATGAGGTTAGTAAGAACCCCTGCACATGATCGTTGCATTGAAGAACGTTAAGTAATGCTAAGCAATCTTGTGCAAAAGTTAAGTAATGGTCTATGAAATAGCAAGTGAGCGCATACTGCATAAAATGTAGTGTTAATCTACAATGTGCGTTACTTAATACACATCAACGCAGCCTTCTAGTGACAGGCCTAATATACCTCCTCAACCGTTTTAACTACACGTTTAAATATCCTACAACCTATAGAAACATCACTAGTTTACCTACATTACTAAATGCATTGTTGGTTGTTGAGTTCTCATGACAGAGAAGCAGGCAATGCAAACCTCTTTCGCCTTCTCTTTGTAATGCTCTCTAGGGTTTTTTTTAGCAGACTTACCCATGGGGGGAAATAAGATTGTTACATTGTTATATTTAAAAACATCATTCTTAAAAAATGGAATCTTATTTTCTAGATTTGATAATGAATTTTTGTAAATTTATTAGTATTAAAGTATTATTATTATTAAGTATTAAAAGTATTATTATTATTATTAATTTCTGTTAATGTTCTACGAACATAATTAGTTCAACATACGTTTGAAAATTGTTGAATTTTTCTGTTCTCTGAGGAGAATAAAATTAACCACAGGAACAGTCTACCTAATCACAATTTGAAGTGTTCTATCCTCCACTATTCAAACTATTGGTCCAAATGTAAATGAATTCTTAACAAAAGTAGTTCTTTAAAATAATTTTCTATATAATACTATTTATAATAAATTTTTATCATGAATTCTTCTAATTTTACAACTAGTTATCAAAAGCAATTGTCAACAGCAATTTCTCCCCTTCGAAAACTCCACCTCTGTTTGAACTTGCACCTTAGGACCTTATGGTCAAAGATGCTGCGTTGGCAACAGTAGTTTGCCTTAAAAAAACTCAGCTGGTCAACTACGTAATAGAAATTATCAGTGACTTGCTGTTTCATATTTGAGTATTGCTGGAATTTTAACATTATGTTCTGAAACCACCTCAATCATATTAAAACAAAGAATCATATTATAAAGAAGACATCATGAATTAAGTAATCATTACTTAATATCTGATTTAAAAAAGTAGTTGTTAAAATAATCTGTAAAAATTAAAATTGGCCGAAAGAGGGGTTTGCAAATATCATTTTCCTTGGGTGTAAAATACTCTGATGTTTGTTCTGATTCTACATGAATGTGTGTCAAGTGATTAGTCCAGTGAAATCTTGACTGAATAGTCTGGATCAAGGACTGAAACATAGCGATTTTTTTAAAGATTACTTTAAAAATTCTCTAAAAAAAATGCAGCACATAATTTTGAAAAGAGAGTTCTGTACTCACTTAGCAGAATTAATTGTTTGTTTATACAATGATACAACGATATACACAATGTGACATTCTCAGAAATCTTCAAGAGAAACAAATTAATAATAAGTTATTTTCTTTTGAACTTCATTTGTTTCTAGAGGCTTTGTATTACAATTTTTATTAATAGATTTTGTAAAACATTTTTCATAAATGAAGTAGGTTTTTCGAAAAAAAATTAATGAAAATAATAGTTATTTATATAACAAGTCCTTAAAAACTAATTGAGGACATGGTACATTCAATGGTTTTTGGTAATGGTATTGTAGTTTATCTCTTTATCAAAATAAACATTTGACACTTTCATGTGTTAAGAATGGTCATTATTCTCAATGCTCTGTAACATAGGTTGTTGGTAGAGGGACTGGGGACTCCAAATAACAATCACAGTGTGCAGAAGGACCGAAAGGACAAAGGGGGGAAAATGGGTCAAAAACCTAAAGGAGGACAATGTGGAGAAGTGGACAAAATGGAGACAAATGGGACAAATTGAAAATGGGGAGAATGTGAGTCAAAGACAAATTGACTAAACAGGACCAAGGGACAATACGAGTAAGGGACAAGGGAAAATGGACAAAAATTTTAAGAATTGATTTCTTGTAATACTAATGAAGATACATGATACGGCTTCAAATGGCATTACATTCAGTGGTAATTTAAATAATTGTAACTCTAATATATCTGTACCAAAACAATTGTAAAAATAACTTTGTTGTTATTTACGTTGGTAAACACGTGCTAAGCTCCTTAGCAACCAACTATCTAAACAATGCTTTAAGAGTGTGTCCATAGCGACAACCGCTAAAATGCTCGAGAGTCTATTAAAAATCTTGCCTTTAGATTTCACAGCTCATAAATCTTTGGATAAAGGTCCCCCTTGTCCTTTTTGTCCACGTCTCACTTCGCTCCCTTGTGCCATTTTGTGCCTATTGTCTTATTTCTTCTCCTTTCCCTATTTTGTCCCCTTGCCCTCTTCCTCCTCCTTTCTCCACTTGTCTCCTCTTTGTCCTTTGGTCCTCTCACGCACTGCGATTATTATGTAAAAACGGTACCAGGACCCTGTACCAGCAACCCTTGCTACAGAATATCGAGAGTAATAACTCATTAAGAGTAATAACTTACTTAACTCATGAAAGTGTTAAATATTTATTTTGAATAAGTAGAATTACTGGAAACAACAGAAAACATTGTATGTGTGTTACACATCCTCTATTGGTCTTCAAGAACTAATAGAGGATGTATTACATACAATCTTTTGTTATTGCTAGTTCATTGCTTAATCAAAATAAACATTTAACTCTTTCATGATTTAAGAATTGTCATTACATTTGGTCTGGTCTGTTCTGTCAGGGTTTTGGTACTGTCTTTAAATAACAATTGTAGGGTGCAGATGGGTTAAAAGGTCAAAAGGTCAAAATAGGTACAAGTAGGACAAAAGTGAGGAAAGAGGGACCATGGGGACCAAATGGGTTAAGGAGACTTTGGGATAGAAGACAAATGAACAAAATGGGATAAGATTTTTTATGTAGTAGTTACAATTTGGACAAAAAAAATATGCCTTTAAGAATTGTTCCTCAGCTTCTGGGATAATGACCCCATCTCGATAAGGATTTTCGTTCCAGTTTCCCAGATCCTTTGAGCGCTATTTTGTGCACGTTTTCTAGAGTTATTCAAATCCACTTTCTCCTGGTTCTCGCGGCAGTAAGTCAATTCTTTCACAAAGGTCTTGATGAGCGATCATAGCAAAAATATATCGCTGATTTGCCATTGCAAATAATTTTTAATATATATCACAAAAAGCAACGTATGAACTGCAGCAGATAATGGCAGAATATAATCTTGAAATATCAGACACCAAAACAAAAGTGATGGCATTCCAAGGTCGATACCCGATACGCTCAAAAATTGTAGTAAATAATAAAACAGAAGAGCGGATACAACACTTCACATTCTTGGGAGCAGACATATCATTCTATGGCAAAATCGATATAAATAAGAAAATAGAAAGATTCAATCAAATGAATGGAACTATAAGAAGAACACTCAATTCAAAAGTGAGAAGAGAGACTCTCATTCAATTTTACAAAGTTATGTCAATACCAACCTGCTTATACGGGAGTGAAGTGTGGACAATGACAAATAAAGATATATCAAGACTGCAGGCAGCGGAAATGAGATTCCTTAGAGCGGTAGCGGGATATAGCCTTTTGGACAGACAAAGAAACACACAAATCCGAAACGAGCTAAATGTAGAAAGTCTTCTAGAGAAAGTCACCAACTACAGACTCGTGGCAAGATCACATGTTGCGAATGAACAACGACAGAATTCCTAAACAAGTGGCAAATTATCAGCCGAGAGGAAGTTCAAGGACGTCCAAGAATGCGCTGGAGGGACCAAAATTAAGCGGCGTAACAGGCATTATGCCTAAATACTTGAAGAGAAGAAGAAGAAGAAATAATTTTTATTACAAGGGAGCATCTATTTTCTTATCAATTCTGTCCGAAAACGTTCGTTTCCCCCTGTATCAGTAATAACTTGTATATGGGTTATGGTAGAGATCCCAGAATTTAAAAAAAAAAAGTGCACAGAATATAATAAACATCTTCCTACAGTACGTCATACAGTTTTTAACTTTTCTTGATGTTAAAGGACTTAAGGACTGCATGATACAACAAAATCTTTCAACATCTTTCTCATTAGAAATCCACCTTAAAGCATCCTTTTAACTAGAAATCCAAAGAATATGAAGCATCTTTTTAACTTTCAGATAACCTGTGATGCCCAGCCGCCTCAATGTTTTTACTATATCAGTGCACAGAGTGCACAGAATATAATAAACATCTTCCTACAGTACGTCATACAGTTTTTAACTTTTCTTGATGTTAAAACTTAAGGACTGCATGATACAACAAAATCTTTCAACATCTTTCTCATTAGAAATCCACCTTAAAGCATCCTTTTAACTAGAAATCCAAAGAATATGAAGCATCTTTTTAACTTTCAGATAACCTGTGATGCCCAGCCGCCTCAATGTTTTTACTTTATCTCGTACTGCTTACACAATATAGAGAAAATATTGTAATGCTGCAGAAAAACTGTGATTTCTCGACAAAAACTCGTATTGCCGGGCCCTAATAACGAAAAATTTGCATAAATTGTGTTCCGTTAGTTAGTAAATTGCTTCCTCTGTCACCTTATGTAAGCAGATTTAATTTTTTGTCAGGCCTTTATAACGAAAAATGGGTTGGAAATCCTCAAAACTGTCTCTGGTCGATGCTAGCGCTTAAACCGTTCAGCCTTCTTACCCCCAAATTGATATTCCCTAATCAATCTGAACGAACTCGAGGCTCTGGGAGTTTCAAACAGATATTTTGATTTTGAGGGTTCTCTACATGAAGCATCTGACAGGTCATGTGCGCGTGTGTGAAAAGTTGAAGATTTTCACTATTTCCAGATAATTCATCAGATTTTAGAATGACAGAAATTTTGTAATTATTGGGCGTACTTGACTTCTGTTTGTAAATTTACAAAAATAAATAACACTGAGATGACAATTGAAAAACAAAAAATGTACATAAATGATTTACTAAGCTCTGTACCCCATCGACAGCAATGCATGCCTGCAGTCGTGTGTACAAGGGCATACAAACTCACGGCAGTGATTTGTTACGCCATACAGCGATGCTTTGGAATTTCAACCAGAAGAGAAATTTAATTTTGAAGAATGTATGGAAAAATCTTTAATTCTGATCAGTAATATTGATGTTTGTTCTTATGTCCGTCTTGACAAGACCAGGGATTGCTGTACTGACGTTACGTCTCAATCCCCCATTGTCACACAGCTCAGTCTCCGCTCTCCTCGTAATGGTTACCAGAGCACGGCAATAATAGTTTTTCTGTCGAAAATTAGCCGTTTTCCCATGCACAAAAATAATACTTTCTCTTCTTACAAAGTAAGGGCGAGGGGGGGGGGGGGAGAAGAAAAAAAAGGTGTGTCTTGAGCTAGCGCTAGGCTCAGTTTCCCAAAGCAATCAAAATACTCATTTCTTAGGGGGGCAAGTTCATTACACCAACTTCTATGTCTTACTACGCCAGATGCTCTTCCAGGAAGATAAGGTAAGGATGGCACTGTTAATTCAAAGAATTAAATGTAAGGTACTGTGGGTGAGTGTGATATAATACTAATATAAACGGCGCTGTATTTTTACAAAATGCCTCACAGTGCCTCTAGTAACGTGGTTCATTAATTCAGTTGTGTAAAGGTACCAAATTTTAAAACCTTCAAATGGGGGTTTTAGCGACAATGAAAAGAGGGATTCCACTTTTTCTGTATATATGGAGATATAATATATGCAGATATTTCTGTATCTGCTGTAAGACTAAAATTCTTAACTAGTGTTATTAGGGGATAAAAAAAAATTGTTTTTTCATGTGGTCATAAAAGTTTTGAATTAATTAATGGTAACATTAAAAATTTTAATAAAGTACTATCAGAATTATAACCATAGTGTTGATACTAAGAGATGTGTATATGTGTTTTATCTGCAAAATTCTGTGAAATTGCCTACAATATGGTACAAGTGCTATTTTTTTCTTCTTCCACTCTTTGTTAGTTGACAACATTAGTGAGAAAAAGAAACTGACTTTCTTTCATGTTAAGACATGGATTGTAACTTAATGACATGAATGTATTCTAGCAAAATAGGCATTCTTTATTATATTACTTCAATAAATGCATGTACTAAATGTTTTCTAAACAATCTATAGTGGAATAAAATAAACAACAATGTCCTGAACATATTTCTACACAAATAAGAGGCCAGCTCATAGCACCACATTCACAAGAAAGATTAGTCATGGAAATTATGCTGCAGAATCTGTCGTTAAAAAATTGACAGAAAAGAGACACAACCTCCAGTTAGTTCATGTATATATCTCACTGCTCTTATTTGGTAGAAGCCAGCTACAACCACAAAAGGGATAACTCCCAAAGCTCATAAAACACACATGTATTTCCTACTCTCTCGATTGCAAGAACCAAATAATAGCCAAAGTTATTCACTTGTACTTGGACCTGAACTGATCGTGGACAAAAAATGAAGATCAATGGGACAGAAATAGACAAAAAAGGAAAATGACAGTGATATCTTTTACATGCGCCAGATATGTGTTTGTACCATGGGTTTCTATTCATGTAAGACGGAATGTTATAAAATGTATATGTATGATGAAACTAAAGAGAGAAGAGTTTCAAATGAATCTGTATCAATTTTTAAACATTATATGGACATACTGCGTGCTTCTAAATGTTAAATCACTTCATCTCGTCTGTGACAACTAAGCTGGGCAAATCAAGAATATATTGATGGCCGAATTTTTAAGCTTTCTTATACTTCGGAAAGTTTTTTTCAAATACAAACCTTCCAAGGTATTCATTTATGTCCTGTGATAGGGCTTTTTCTCAAATTGAGAAAATCAAACAGAAAGGGGAATATGTCTCTGTCTCAGAAGACTGGTGTGATGGAGTAGCATCAGCTGTTCAGAAGTTTACAGTTGTTAGAGTGAATCAGTATATGCTATTAACTTACAAATACCACTTACAACCATTCTTCAAGAAGGCATCAACAATACAACTGAGTCTTTCAGAATTAGTAGATATTGAAACTTCATTTAAGGAAAAGATGTTCCTTTTTCTCTTGAGCATAGTGGTATTATAAATTCCAAATTTTGCATTTTTAAAGCAGCTCCCGCAGTTGTGTGCCCAAACCAAATGCTGAGGAATTTCCACTGAATTCTAAAAAGTACTATAAAGTTACGAAACTGTCTCAAAAGTACATTCTACCTCTACACATTGACTATTACAACAATACTCGGTAAAGAACAAAAACCCAAAAGAGGAATCTGAAACACACACTTACGTGTCTTACAACGCCTAACATTCCTTTGGTGCATAAAATTAATATGATCAGACATTTCTTCAATAAGGTTCATTTGTTGCATATTAAAACTTTAAAGTTAAATATCTGTAAGTATTTTTAATAAAAACCATGGAAATAAATCATTTATATCCAATTATTCTTGCTTGAACCCATTGTAAATATTTTGAGTGCAAGAACCAGATAAATCCAACACTTATTTATTTCTACTGAAGCTATTGCATTTAAAATTTGAGGAAATGTTCACATTTTTCCCTTCCTTTACCTCGCGCAAGCGAAATGTGATGCATTTTATATTTGAAATAATATAAAAATGTTTTTCTCGAAACTTTACTTTTGATTCTTGCACTCGGGTCAAATTTATTATTTGAGCTGTCCTACACTTTCAATATTGAAGATAGAAATTTTTGTATACAATCCATTCTTCTGTATTAAATAATGTACAGTTTATTACTATTATTATTTTGTGTAATTTTCATTCAAACCATTCCAATTATCCAGAAATACATAGATATTTTTTTTAAATTGGTTCCCAATTTCTTTAAGCTTTTTGTGAGGATAAAGCACATTACATTGAATTCATTGATATAAGTGCTGTTTTCGTTTCAAATTTTGAATTCTCGAGAAAAAAAATAATTTTTTAACGTCTTGCACATTGTTATTTACAAAGCAAGCAGATATTTACATTGTATGTTTATTTCATTATTTAATGCATTTATAGCTAAGAAACTCAAATTTTAAAAAAAATTTTTGTTTTGAAGAATAGTGAGCAAAAAATGGTCAATTTTCAAAAACCCTTAAATTACCTTGAAATTTGTTCCAACTGTGTCTATAATTTTTATATTAATAAAGATCTTCACTGGTATAAAAACCTCATGGTAATTAAACTATTAGGAAGGCAAAAATTTCAGAAATGTGAAGGAAAAATGGGTTTACTAGTGCTACATGTACAATGTCGTCATTGTATGATAGTATTACAGTAACTAAAAATAAGCCATCACGGTAGTTAAGTGTTCTCAAATTTTGGTTCTGCAACATTTTGTGTAAAGTTAATTAATTTTACAATGTATGTTCATGAGTTTGGGAAATTTAGTATTTAAAGGTTAAAAGGCTTTTAGATAATTGTTACTGCAACTAATTCTATTGACTATTATTCAGATATATATATAAGAACAGTGGTTAGAAATGTTGGCAATATGCAGCAAAAAATGGTCAAATTTTCTTAAGAAGTGTGTCTTTCAAGATGTTTGGAAATTGACACACTTGTTTGCTATGTTGCAAATCTATTGGTGAAGATAGTTTTGCAAGAGATGGCGAATATACTCTTAGTATATTAATTGCATTATAATTAATATCATTTTACATAACCATTGCAAATAGTATGAGGTGCTCAGTACCATGTTACAATATCACTAGTACTCTAACAACTTGTTACTCTCGACTCTTCAATTGTTTTTCCCATTTCTTTTGATAATGAAAGTGAAGATTGACTTTATATTCTGTCCAAACATTTTTTAAATCACTGGGACTTGCACCTTTATTGAGAAATTGCCACTGCTTAATACCTACTAGAGTTAGAATGTTGTGCAAAATGTCATAACATGACAAATGGCGGTTCAAATGGCAGTTCCTATGCAACCGAGGCAAATTGGCCTCTAAACTTGTATGAACTTTTAATGGAAGGTGGCCCTAACCAACAATATTATTTGTTCCCATTCTTACCATATATTCAGATCAAAAATATTTGGTTCTATTTATTTACTATGTTTTAAATTCAATTGGGAAAACAATTAGGTGTTTGTTCCAGTGATCCACAATTTAAAATAATCCTTGTTATAATATTGATCAATTCTTCATGAATTGATAAAAATGTTTTATTGTTCATTGCCATACAAATTTACTGCTTGTGTGAGTGTGAAATTCAGCATGATTTCTACAAAAGCATGTTAATTTATGTGATAGCATGCTACTTAATTATCTTGGAAAATATTGATAGGATGTGCAGGAATCTCACAAGGTGTGAAGAAACTAAGGTGAGGATAATGAGTTAGCAAGTCAACGTTTCTTGTTTATGTAAAGTGTAACATTATTTTACCTCTTCTTATAGGATTAGATAATGCAATCTGTACCAAATCTGCTAGTATTAAGAGAAAATGAGAGGGCAAATGTAACTTCAGCCCGTAAAGAATTTAATATAGTCACAAACACAATCAAGAAGTTAATATAGTCACAAACATAATTAAATGTCATAAAAACATTTAAGATAATTTTTATTTTAAAAACATTTCTTAATTCTCAGAAATCTTACATTATGCACAGTATTCATAGTTTTTTTAGGTACATGTTTCAACATTAAACGTTACTGAAGTCTCACAAAGGAATTGGAAGAGACTTGTTACTGAACAGAAACATTTCTGGTAATATTAATAACGCTTATAATTGGCATAAGGTATAAGTGGTCTGTACAGCAAATTATGGCTTGGAATCCCTGCAAATTATTTTGCTGATACTATATAGAATATGATCTTGGTTTGAATGATTGGATTTTCTCCTTGAATTTAAAGCAACAAAAATATTTCTTTGCTTTATATGATTACAGAATGTTAATATTCTTTGTTTTTGAATGTTACAGGAAGATCTGAGTGATGAGGAAGGTGGTGCTCCAGTCACTTCTCAACCAACTGGGTCAGGTTCTGTCTCTCCAACAAAGAATGTTACAGAGGCAACTTCTCTTAACCCTGCAGATAAAGTTACTTACACTCCAGGTACTGTAAATACTTTCATTGTTTGATCCAATTATTGCTCTCTGATGATGACAAATGTAATGAGGAACAATAGTGTGTAAAAGAAAAATGGATTACCTTTTAAAGGTGAAAGCTCTATGTTGTCCATAGGAATGTCAGAAAAAGGATCACCAACTCATGTTGTACAGACACAACAACAACAAAGCAAATGGTAGATGATAAAGTTGTCTGCATTTCTCACCAAAGTTCTCCATAATCAGGTTTGTTAATTTTGTGTTATACAATTTTATCTCTTAAAATTTGCTCATTGATGTATGTATATATTTGTGTGTGTATATATATGTAATATTGATATTCTATGGGCAATTATCTACTTCACATGAGGAGTACTTGGTATACAGAATGCAAGTGCCAAGTTCTCCTCATCATGTGAAGTAGATATTTGCCCCTAGGAGGGGGAACTGCAATTTTTATATCTCATTGCTCATAAAGATCCCATGTGATATTAGTATTGGTATTCTTACTTCTGTTATTACCTTCTTGGCCTAATTGTTGGTTAGATGGTAAAAAATACATTTCCTTCTATATTTCATTCTGTTTTATTATGGTTGAATTTGTTATTAAAAAATTCATGGTTGTGTGTGTGTTTGTGTTTTTTTATTTATTTTATTTTATTGGGAAGGTGTGATGTAATCTCTTCTTGAACATTAATTCTGATTGAGTGATGATATGGAAGGTTAATACTAGCAGATATTCCAAAACATCAAGAAACTTCTCTCAATTTATGTACAAAAATCATCAATATCAGTTATGTTTTTAACAAGCTTGAATGACATTAATAAGTTCTTATTTTAGCAGTCTATAATGAAAAATTATTCATGAAAACAAGCATTGAACCTTGATTTGAAATTTTGTAAACACAATTTTGAGCATCTTAGCATCTAAAAATTCTACTGCAGACAAATAGTTCTTATTAGAAATTTGTAATGGTTGTGATAATTAATGACTTGGGTTTTTGATAAATTGGCAGAGAGAATTCTATCCATTCTTCCATATCTAAGAAAGCAACGTACACGTTTTTTGGGTTGCTCAAATACTAGTGAGGAATAATGTGAACAGTGCCTTGTTAAATTTTGAATCAAGCAGAAAAAATATAGTTGTTAATAAAAAATAATATTGAATGATTTCTTTGGAGTTTAAAATAATATTGAAGTCACTATAATGTAAACTTCAAACTTCATGAAATATGTTTTGTTTCCAGATTCAGTTTTGTTTTAGTGGCCCTTGGTTTTTCAGACCCACTGTATTCCTCCAATCTTAAAGTAGTAGTTTAATAGATATAATAGATAACTTTATCAAGATCTTGTTCAGATTATGTCAGAGCCAATGTCATTAAGATATGAATCAAATTATTGGAGAATTCCATCCCAAGAGTGAGCCAGTTTGGAACAGAAATTGATGTTCTTATAATAAAGACTTAGATATTATTCCCATATAACCCATTCTAAAGGATTTTCATAACAGATTTTTAATCAATCTTATGGAAACTGGAATGTAGTTACACTATTAGCAATTTAATGGATTTATTTAAATTAGTAGGTACATGGAATTTTGAAAGGACTGACAATTCAGAAGAAATGTTGTCACTTGTCAATTCAGGCAATTTTCTCAAAAATTGATATCCTCTGATAGATCTGAGCGAACTTATGAGCCCTGCAAGTTTGAGATGGATATTTTGATTTTTGGGGATACTTAACATGAAACAGCAACATTTTCAATTTTTTTGATCAACCTTTGTCCTTGGTTGGTTAAGAGAATACCTAGATAAAATAGAAGATCTGACTTATGCTGAAATCTCTTTTGAAAATTGCAAAAATTTAAAAACAAAAAATTGGTGCACTTCCTACAACAATAATATTGCTCATAGAGGTATTTTCCTTGAATGAAATCTGGTTTTCAAAGACAGATCTTAAAATAGGTCATGTACTTTTTTGGTTGATGCCAACAGACTTTGTTTGCTCATGAAGAATTCCATCCTACCTTTGAGTATGGCCTCCAATCTTCTCGTAGATCTTTTCAATTCTATTCCGGGATTCAAAAGATTGTTCACATTTGCACATTATTGAGGCAGTAACATGGTTGTGAAGTTGGCTGAACTGGTAATACAAATGTATAATTCAATGAATTTTTCACTTATAAACTCAACCAACCAAATAAACAAAGAATAGCCATTATATTTTCTGAGTACATACCTCCAATTATATGGTCATTTTTTTTTCGTGTTCTGCGAATCGATTGAGGATTTTTTCAAATGAATTGTACTCAATTTCAAGTTTCACTATGTTTTTCTCCACAATGTCAAGTTATTTGGAACTATGGCAAATATATACATTGTGTATTCTTTTGTTTCAAATCTTTTAACATGAGAGTTCGATATCGTAAGTTCTCAAATATCAATATACTCACAACAAAGTCTGTACGCATTTTAAATCTTTCTCAATTGTTGATTTGATGCTAAGACATGTGCTTTCCAATTAGGTTCTTCAAATGTACGAGTTTGCTACAACTACATTCTTTACTACTACTATTTATTTCTACAACTATTTTGCCTTAACAGATCATTGAACAGTGTTTACTGAGTCAGAATTACATTCAAAAGGAAGTATTTTTATTTACCGCCAATGCCATACAGACCAATTTTTGTGTTGCAAGGATGGGTTTTTGAATTATAAAATTGTATTAATTACACAAGCACACAAAATAAAGAAGGTTGTCAGACCCAAGGCTTTGACGCATGTTTCTCTATTTACATTAAAGCGCTGAATCCGAATCTGAAACCAGAATTGCTGCGCCACCACCCTCCAGTTTCTTTTTTTAAATTGCGAGAAAACAGAGGGTTTTTGGTTTGGTTTCTCCAGAGGTTCTTAAAACCCGAAGACTTGAAACCTGTCGACGCGCTGAATCCGACCCCGAACCCGAGCCTGTAATTGCGCCACCACCCTCCTGTTTTGTTTTTTATCGTGAAAAACGCATCCCAATTTTAGATGTTGGTGTCTTGTAGCATTATACTCTATAGAAGTCAAAAGTTGTCAGATTCAAGACCTGACACATGTTTCTCTACGTATGTCGAGGCGCTAAATGTGAATCCGAAGCCAGAATTGCACCACTATCTTCCAGTTTCTTTTTTTTTTTTTTTTTTTTTTTTTTTTTTTTACTCATAAATCGCGAAAAAACACCATGAAGTTTAGAAATTCTTGGCGCAATTCTGGCTGCACATGCGGATTTGAGTGTCGACATACATAGAGAAAGTGTCAAGTCTTTGGCCTTGGCAACAACCCTCGAAAATAAAAAATACAATTTCAAGGTGGGGAAAGGTTTGCGATTTAATTAGTGGTGCTAAAACCACATACTTTCTCGCCCGTACTCTCACGCAAAAGGTATCAAATTATCGATATATGACCTTATTTGAAAATCAGACTTTAAGGAACAGATATTATTAAGAGAAAAAATCTCTATTTTCATATTTGTAGTTGTATGAACCGCAAAATTCAAAATGTTTGAATTTTTTGGATTTTCGAAAAGTCAAGACTTTCCAACGAAAATGAGAGCTGCATCATTCTCTTAAACGTCCTGCACACTATTGTATTTCTATCCGATGCTATGCTATCTATGGATATTTTTAAAACTGGATTAGTAACTATTGAAGTTCACGCATGGGGGATTTAATTTGTAAGCAGCCTCGTGCATTGATATTGTCGATTAAGATGTATCTGTTAAAAGAAAGTCAAAAAAGCATCAGGACAATTAACAATACTTGGGTCATCTGATTCGATAATTACATAATTATACTGCGTAAGCGGTTGCGAGAAAGTAAAACTGGAGGGTTGTGGCGCACTTCTTACTTCAAATTAGGATTTAGCGCGTCGACATACATAAGAGAAACCTGTGTCTTTGGGTCTGTCAACAACCCCCGAAAACAAAAAGCAATAATAATAATAATAATAATAATAATAATAATAATAATAATAAAGTCGCGGTGGTTTTCGCGATTTAGAAAACACCTGTAGGGTGGTTGCGCAATTCTGAGCTTTCGATTCAGCGCGTTGAGAAACACCTGTCAAATCTGTGGGTCTGTTATTTTATTTGTGTGTGCGTGCGTGCGCGCGCGCGCGCCAGTGTTATAAATTGCTAATTATGAAATTAGTTAATTCTTGTTTTCCCATTGCATCATTGAAAGATAGTGTGATGAGTGAAGAATTTGAAAAATGAAAGTTTTTGTGTTAGTGTATTTGCATGTTCCAATAAATGTTCCTATTAGTTCCTGAAATACAGTTCATGCATCATATATTTCACTTTCAGGATCAAGTGTGAAATAATTAAGAAAAGCTGTACAGAAGACAAATTGTAAAAATTTAAATCATTGAAAGATCATGGTATGCAGGCATGGTTAGTGTAATAGGATTCTTTTTATATTTTTTATTTTAATTGCTTATAGATATTACCTGACATTTAATTTTATCTATTGTTAGTTACAGAGGAATAAGTAATTTCAATTAAATTTTGTCTTCCAAAATACTCCTGACAGTAAACTAAAATTTTCAATGAACATAAATTGTATGTCACAAAAATGTATCTTAATATGCAACCGTAATGCTAAATCCAGTTATTGAAAAACTTGATGTTATTGTATCTTCAAGAAATCTTGAAATATTATCCAATTAATGAATTTTCTTACTTGTAAAAAATAAAATAGCAGAAATGCAGTCCTGTATTGGTGGCCTTGTTTACATACCATTTGAGCAATTGTACCTGCTCGGTATTTCAATCTCATATTTCAAATTATCATCTAAATATCCTAAGCATCGTTTTGGTTCTTGTTTTTGTAATTGCTATAGTTGGTCTTTCTACACTAAAAGCATTAAAATTTCACATGAATTGTAAAGTCATATTATTTAAGTTAGTGGAAAGTGAATGGTGAATTTCAGCATTGCAGCGTCTTTAATGGTCTAAACATGTTAAAGGTTTATAGATCAAAGAAACAAAGTAGTCTTTTTAAATTAGAGAATGTACTCTCTGACTACTGAAAAATGTACTTTATTTAATTATTGTTTACATTTTTGTATGTTAGATTAATGTCTCTTACAACATGTGCCTCAGCATACAGTTTGCACACAATGCTGGATATCGCCATCTTGGTCTTTTTCTGTGTGAATGCAGAATTTCTGCACTTGAAGGTTCCATTGTGCTGCTATGAAGATCTTGGAAGTCTGCCTGTTCCCTAGTTCTAATCAATTTTTCATAAACAACTTCCTTGTATGTAGTTTTTGGTTTTATCTTTCATTTGTCATAATTGAAGTTGCAATATGTTGAGAGCAGATCACAGTTTTTATGAAGGGTCACATGTGGAAAGTATTAATTTTAATGAGCAAGAGAATCTTGCATTATTTGTGTAAGATTATTTTCTTATTACTGTTGTAGATTTATTGGGAATGAATAATCAATCAATGAAATCTGCCTTCAGTCCCATCGGATTTATTGATAATTTTCTGAAGGATTAGCAAGTAAATTGCAGTTTTTTCCCTTTTGTAACCCAGGTTTTTTTTTACCCCCCCCCCCCCCCCCCCCACACACACACACACACACACAGTATTTTGTTTGGATTGCGTTGAGATTTACTTTATGATTAGTTCCTCATATATCTGTGAAAATGATCCTTTTGCCTGCTGTCCTTGCATGCTACCAATATTAATTACTGTTCACCTATTTATTTATTAATGAAAGAGAATGTGTCGTTCAGATTTTCTCTTTCAAAGACGATATTTCTCGTCTGTAATTTGAGAAATGAAAAATAAATCATAACATTGGTGGTTTTATTATTTTAGTAGCAAGTTCTGTAAAGCCTGTAAATTCTTTGGACTTTCTTTATCAGTTCTGCAACATTTGTGCATAATAAAATATTTTAGATTTAGTTAGAATTTTTATTGACTGTTCTTAGTTTTTTGTATTAATCATTAATTGTTCTTTTTTTTAAAGTTACAACAAAATGTGTAATAATGTTGCAGTTCTAAATTAATAATCATACTGTGTAATTTTTGTGAATTAAGTTAGATGGCAGTTTAGTGAATAATTTGATGATTACTGTTCATCAGTCTGAAAGTAAATTTTCATAATGTTTGATTAATTTTTGCAGATCTTCATTCATTCCGTCCGAGAAATCATGTTCTTGAAATTTTGAGTTATTTTTGATACAGTATTTTAAGTTAATTGGTTTTACCAAAGTTTGAAATTGGTATGAAGTATTAATATCATTAAATATATGCTTTCCCAACTGCTTGTTTTGTTTTCTTATTTTCTTTTTCGTAAATATAGGTTTGTAAGTTTTTAGGCAATGTAAAGATAACAAGGTCCTCAGTTATGCTTTTGTGGGTTTTAGTTGTTTTCCATCTAATGCAGTGAGGATATTTAATTTCATGTACATTTTAGAGCTTGTTAATTACATAATGTGATTTAACTTAAATATCCTTTATTTTTATTTTATTATTTTTATTTTTTTTAAGATGTTGTTCACTATCACACTTGTAAGTTCTCAGAAACATGCCTAACAAAGATATATATATATATATATTTTTTTTTTTTTTTTTTTTTTTTGCATTTCTAAAATTGAAAAAATAGCATGTCAGTTTTAGAATTAAAGTTTGTAAATTGCTATTTTAGCTCATCTTCCCCATGCTAATTTCTTCAATATTGCTTTTATGGTGCCAATTTTCTGAATCACAGCTTAAGTGGCTAATTTAGCTTATTGACACAGAATTTTAATGATGAGTTACTCTTGGTACTCTTCATGTCTACATCAGTTCCCGTATGAAATGTATAGGTAAAAATTCTCCTGCATGATTATCTGAATCCAAAAATTGAAACTCCGGGAGAAGTTTTCTCCAATAACCAAAAATTTAGATTTAGGCAATGTTTGTGAATTTTTTAAATTTATTTTCTGGGAGCAGACTTTTAATGTTCTTATATAATTGGATACTACTTAGTAATGTACAAGAAGAAATAAATTGATGTCTCATTGTTTATTTAATGAATTGCAATGGACATTCACGCAGCTGTCTCGTTTTATAGTGGAAAATCTGTTAAATGAAAGGACGTTATGTGTGTTATGTACACTTACAAGACTTCCTTGACTTCAGACTTTCCTGTGAGGATCTTTGAAGCAGATGCTATTACAAAACTCAATTGAGCAATTTTTTTATTTTTTGTATAGTCTTGCTTTTGTGTAAAACTGTATTTTGTTAAGAAGAGAATATGAAGATTAACATAGTAACATTTTTACCACATGAATCAAGAGAAACTTTATAGAATGTTATTAATGTTTTACACTTATGAAGATTGTTGGTTTTGTGAAAAGACCTCATTTTAACCATTTTCTATATGTGTGAAAGCTATTACCCTTGTGTAACGACTACTTCAGGAAGTACCTCTGCATCGTGTCGTTATGGTAGAGAAGATCTTGAATGTTGTTATTAAAATGTATGTAAATGTATATAATATTGTTTTGGACACTGTTGGGCCTGTTCTTATTACCCTTATTCACATTCCTGTAAGCCATTGGTAAAAAGTTGTGTACATTAATAAGATGTGAATTACATCAAGGGTGATTGTTTTTTTTTTCCTGGTTTATCACTGAACACCTTTAAGATAGTAAGTTTTAGAGACCTTCATATTTTATCTGACTTTGTGTGGACAAGTAATTAAGTTGTCCTGGCTTTGTAAAATCATATTTTTTTAAGTTGCCTGTTTTGTCATTTCTTATTCAAAATATTTAGACATTTGTAACTAGTAAAACATAACACCACACTTTTAATCACAGTCCTGCATTGATAACACTGTTCTGATGTTTGAATTTGTACACTTGTGTGCTTGTGCCTGTGGAAAAGTATCAGAGAAGAGAAACATTTGATGTAAAATATTTGTAGTTTAACAAACTTCTTTGTTTAATTGAGCATTTATTGGAATAATTATTAGATGTTTAAGTGACTATATCCAATAATCATTCCAGTGGCATATCTTTTTCTCTGGGAAGTGTTATTTTTGAATTGGAAATATATGAACAGGGTGTGTAAATATGTACTTTTAATTCTTGTGACATGTTGTTTATGTATATTCCTGTCAACAATATCATGACCAGCATGTTCTCATGAAAAGCAAGATTCCTTTTTTCTTTTGAAATTTTTGTGAATGGAACAAGTGTAGTTTAATTTGTAAAAAAAATACTTGCTACTAGCTGTTGATTATTTATTGAGATGTTGTTTCTTCTATTCATCATAAGTTAATAACATTGTAATATTTCAATGCAAGATTGTTAGTTAATTGCAGTGCGTTGTAGTCTGATTGATGTTAAATAAAATATAATAGTGTTAGTTACCATTTTATTAATTTTGAATGTGAAAGGGAGGTACACTCATGAAAATAGTTTCTTAAGTCTCTTAGGTCTTTATTTTTGTTGTAAAGAATTTACACATGCATGATATGCATCTGTCAACGAATTAATTACAAGGCATGTATAATATTTGAATGCAGTGAACCAATATACCACAATTTTGAAAGAAAGAAAAATAATGAACAAATCCATTTTTCTAGTATTCTTTTTAGGTTAAGAAAAAAGCTTTCTAAAATGATGAATGTTTATTATTTTCTACAGACATGTTTGTTGAAGACAATTGACAGTTTGTTGTTGGTTGAACAGCATATTCATTTTGCTACTTATCAAGAAGTATTTTTTGTCTTATTGAATATTCATCAAATCTACATTTTATCTTAATTAAAAATGCAAGATTTTTTAACATATTTTATTTTAAAATCTTTATTTTCTCTATTCTCTGTTAACCTTGTACATTCCAGTTGATAGCCATTTGAAGGGGACCAATACATGGAAGTACCCCTTAAATTCTAATTTGATTTGTAAGTCTTGTGAACTTATTCACTACACTATTTGCATGATTGCAACTGAAAGCTTTGTCTGAGTAAATTTTGTTTGGGCCTCCATGAAAATGTCATGGAAATGCCAGTGAATTATTCTGTATTGAGTATATTTCTACAAGTTTAAGTGAAAGCTCATTTGTAAAGAAAATAATAGAAAACTCCATTGAAAAAGTTGAGCACCTAAAATTTCAGAATATCAGTTTAAGTGTCTCCATTTGTACAGAACTGTCTAAGAAACAAAAGTAGTAACACCATTAAAAGGATTATTGTAAATATTTTGTTTTCTAAACTGGTTTCAACAATGTATATTAATTCTGAAATGAGAAAAGTTTATATTAATTGAAAATTACTAATATTGTAAATTGGAACTATTTTGTAGCTCTGAAGACAATGTGATACACAATAACTAGTCTGAATATGTTGTGAAAGTCATTTAAGTTTATATGATTAATAAACTTCTTTTCAATTGATTAGTAAATTCCTTGTGTGTTTTATAATTTATTCTGCAATATAGAATTGTATATTAAATATGTTATTCTACAATAATTGTAGAATGATATTTGGATTTGTTTGGTTATTACTTTTTTGTCAAAGTCTAAAACTTGTTTAAACCCTTGTGCCATATTTGCTACCAAAATACATTTTTGCTACATTTTCTTCCAAAATAAGAAAGACTAATATTGTTTTAATTTTATTTATTCATTCATTTGTTTACTTGTTTCTTATTTCATATTTTCCTCCTGAATGTCACAAAACCTACTGGCTTAATTATTCATCACATAATTTTAGTTTTTCTGCAGATTTACTTTCTACGAGGAACAGTACATTAATAATTTTGTTTCTGTCCTGATATTTGTATTTTGAAACTTTTCCTTCTTTAAGATTTGGAGAAAGTATGATTATTCTAGCATAATTTTCTTTGAGATTGAGTGTTCATGTATGTGAAATGTTTGATAGCAAACAATATCTGTATGATTGTACAGTAGATTATGGATGAGTACAAGAATTCATTCAATAAAATCAGGGCATATTAGAAACCATACAGAACATATTTTGTTCTCTCTTGCCCTGAGATGATACAACATGCAGCACGTATCCAGACTAAGTTCATTGTAGTCCTGATTCCTATACTGCAAAGAACATTTGCAATTGCATAAAAATATGCCAGGCAAATGGTTTTTGGAGTTGTATGTTTATATATTTGTGCTGTAGCATGAAGAATCACCCTGATGGCTGTACAAAAGTATATATCATAGATTTAAGTCTTTAAAATGCTAGAATGACAGTTCAGACTTAAATACGCAAAATGATCAGTTTTGAGGTTATTAGACTACTGTATAACACGTAGGTAATACATGACAATATTTTAAAAAGTCAAATGCCAAAAGCATATAACAATCATGTTTGCATTGATCAAAATAATTTCAGTGTGTTTATTGCTCTGTATGTTGTGTCTGAGAAAAATGCCAGTCTTTCAGAAGAAAAGTTCTGATGTACAGAAAATGTGCACTCCAATTGAAAGTATCAATTCATTTGGTTTTCATTTAACTTGCTGGAAATTTTGCATATATGTATACCATTATTTACATGTGATAGTTTGAAAGTCTGCATGTAATTATTAAATAGAAAATAAAAGAAATGTATTACACTATTACGTAAATTGTAATTTAAATAACATCGATTTTTGAAAAAGCATAGTCATTTGTTAGGAAAGAATTGACAAGGGGGTTTTCTTTTCTTCTTGTGTGGAGTGTTAGGAATGTATTGTCATGTGCAAATGGGCAATTTTATTTCTTAATTTAGATAGTTCTGTAGGTTTACATACGAGTAAAAAAAAAACTTTGATTGTTAAAATTAAAAGTTTGTGTCCAAGGATAACCCCTGCTTAGATTTTTTAAGTAAAACATTTCTTAAAGAAATGTAAAAGTTATTTCTCGTGAATATAGTTTATATTCATACTCGCTATAAAGAATAATTCTGAGTCATCAATCTGACTACTACTAGAATCTGGAATAATTTATGAAGTATATTATTTTATGCAGTTTCTAATTTTTTTTCAGTGATTTTGTGAGATTTGCAAGAAATAATGTCATTATTAGCATGCAGTTGAATTGATAATCAAATTCATGCTAATAATGTTAGTCCAAGATGGATGCTGCATTTTAGATTTTACACTAGTTAGTTTTTTCCATTTCTGTATATTATGTGACAGTTTCTCCTCATGCATTTTCACTATTATTCTTTTGTGTTCTTCATCATTATGGGTTTTAGACTTGGTTTTGAAATTAAATTGGGCATTTGAAACTTGCACTGAATAAATGACGAGACTTGAATGGGTAGTGCCAGAGAGGTCAGCTATTTTGGAATGAATGCAAAGATGTTCAGAGCAAGCATGGCAAGTCATTCCAAGATGATAAAATTTATAATGTATCACTGTTAACAATTAGTAGCAAGTTTTTGGCATATGGTAGGTAAATGTATTTTGGTTTTACTGAATAGAAAGGTGTGAAAATGTTTAAAAAACTTTCTTCTTTTCTGAGAGTATTTAAGTATGATATTAATTTGATGTAATTTTTAAAAGAAATGAATTATGAACTTAAAAGTTAAGTGGTGATATTTGAATATAGGAAAATATTATCATCAGTTTTGTTATTATTAATTATTATTTAGATTATTATCATGAACACCAAATGTACATCCTACCATGTGCTTTGCAAGATGTATGTATAAATTCAAGTGTGAATGAACTAATTTTCATTTTGTGTTTGATATATACAGTTACATATTAAATTTGTTCTCACTTTATAAACTGGATCTATTTGCTACTCATAAGTTAAACTTTTGATTTTATTGAAGAGAAAATTGTAGTGCTTTTTATGAATCATTTAAAATCAATTTTGTTGGGAATTTGGGCAAATGCTTGTGGAGTGATCAATCACAAATGAAATATTCTAGTTACTAGCATATTAAATATTTTTGTGTTCTTTCTGGAAATGAATGTAGTGTTGGCTAATATTCTACATAATGATCAAAATGTTATATTTGAAATAAAAGAATAGAATAGTATTCAACACTAGGATGTGCATGTTATCAAATACCACATGGCAACTTGTCAAGGGTGTTGTATTCATGAACTATTCCCTGTTGTAATACTACAGTTTATCTCTGTAGTATTCTGATGTAAATTGAAGATAATGAAAATTGCCTTAATTTGGCCATTGCCTTTCAAGGTTATGAAAATTCAATTAGTTGAGCTTGATACAAAAGTGTGCCATTCCAGAAAGACCCAGGATATTTCTATTGATTTCCAGAAATTAAATTAATTCACATTGTACATTTAAAATTAAAATTGAAATTAATATTCTAGTACAACTTGTGTTATGCACTTATGTGGTGAGAATACGTAGGTATGTTTAGCAAATGTAGTTTTCTGCAGTTCGAAGTATAATGATTCTATTAATTCCTGTATTCTCCAAACACAACTACAAGTTGTATGTTATACAAATACATTAAAACACCACAAAGAAGTTTCTAAGACACTGTTTGTTTCTTTTGTTGCTTCATAATTATCCCCATCAGAGAAAATCCAAAGGTGGATAATAGTGCATAAACTGTTGTTCATGTAGGAAATTAAAATTGATGATGTATTATTCTTTTAAAAGCCCTGTGATTTTGTGGAAAATATTTGTTATTGACAACACAGAAAAAGGGTAATTGGGATATTTGATTTTGATCGATCTTGCATAATCCATACAATAGGATAGATAGTTCTACTCAAAGAGGAAATATGGTTTGCACAAAGTATTCCTTTTACAAGAAACCCCTCTCCCACTCTTCAATTCCTGGTTTGTCCAACTCTCCACTTAGTTTGGGAAGGGAACTTCTCTTAAGTAGTGTCAGCAAATAAAGATAACAGTTGAGCTAATCTACAGTGTTTGCATATTTATAACAGCCTTTAAATATTAATGGGATGTACAAGTTAGGCAACTTTAGTTTTGTGTTCTCACAATTGTAATTATGTTTGCTCCATCCTAGTAACATTGTGCACATACATATACAAACAGAATATTCCATAGTTCCAGTTTCAAATTTGCCAATAAAAATTAACTGGCTTGGAAGAATGGTATTCAACTAAAACAATTGCTTCATGGCTCAATCTTTGTTTTGTAAAACACCTTCCATAATTTTTTGTGCCCTAATTGCTGTTCTTTCTCATCAACTTAAAAATTTTACTAACAACGAATGACATGTAACTCATCAAAAAAATAATCTTGCAGTTGTTGACACAAAACTATATTTTCTAAACATATAAAATTATCATGGGATTGCCAAATGGTCAACATATGAGTGAAAGTTCACCATTTAATGACTTGAGTACTTAAAAAATGAAAATAGAAAACATTTAAACATATCTTAATTAAATAAATTATTTTATAAGGGAAAAGAACTTAGCGGTTAATTATGGCCGTTTTTTTAAAAATCTCGAATAAAGCAGACTTATTGCAATCAGCTGGAAATCTAATAGTTATTTATATAACAAGTCCTCTAAATTAGTTCTAAAAGAATAATAGAGGACGTGTTACATACAGTGTGTTTATTTATTTCTAGTTATTCAAATTAAACATTTAACACTTTGGCGACGGAGAGGGCAAGAGCACCAAGTTAGCCATGTTTATCCAAAGATTTAGGGCCACTCATAAAATCTAAATCTGAGAGTCCGCTATAGTTACTAATATAATTTGGCCCATAAACCAAAAAAATAACAGTTATTTGTGATATCGGCCGCGTGTCGTTTAATACTTTTCGTATTACCATCTTATAAGAAAAAATAAATAAGATGCAACCTTTGCTTTTAATACGTTGGAATGCAACGCTATCTTCCATTTCAGATTATACGATTGTTGCTTCAGACGCGACAGGTACAAGAAGAACGAATTAGAAAACCGTTATCGTAAGAACAAATTAGAAAATTTATACTGGTAACAAATGGCTACGTAAAAACGACGAGATGAACTGCTGTCATTAATTATTGATATAGAAAACACGAGCAACGGAGTGCTAGTTAATAGTGGGAAAAAGAGAAGAAAAAAAGATTGTAATACTCAATGACTGTCTTCCATTCAATACATCCGATTTGTTTAAAAGAAATATGCTAACCTACGTCCATCTAACATGGAAAGGAGTCGCCTTTTCGAAATTGGAAATGCACTACGCACTATATTCCAAAGTCTGGTTGTGGGTATACATACAATGGGAGACACTCCAATATTTAGCGTAAACAGTGGCGATCATTTCATTACGCTAATGGTGACGATCTGCTCCCGTTGAAAGAACTTGGAGGTTGGGAGCCCTCGTCAGTACTAGAAAAATATACTGATCAATCGTTATCGAAATGAATTAAAATTTCTGAACAATTATTCAGTATCGACGAGGTTACATCAAGAGATTCAAAAACGTCGTCTTCAATAAAGACTAGAAATAGCAATAATAATTGTTCATTCAATATTCAGATTTACTGTAATGAGAAATTATAAGTTAAAAACAAGAATACTATAATTGAACAACTGAAAATTACTTTTGTAGGTGTTATTTGCATGCTTTTGTTTGTCATCTGTTTCCGAAGTTTAATAAATAGTTTGAAGATCACTTGGCTAAGCCGACGGCCGTTAATTTAGTAACTTTCGGTGGCCATTAATATTACCTTTTCATTCCTCTGTGGGGTTGCGTTATCCAGGTATTAACGGACAGTATTACCAAAAAAAATTTTAAGACATACAACCACGTGTTTACCGACGTAAATAACAAAAAATATTTTAAATATGTGCATCAGTTTGGACGAACTGACTGAATGGAGCGGTGCATTTTCTTTAATATTTAGGACAGGTAAAGTATGTCAAATAACTATTTTACAAGCAGAAAAAAATTCTTGGCAACAACAAAAAACAAACGTTCCAATGCTTCTTTATGTTTCGGTTTTTTATAATAATTAGTTTTACGTTACGAGTTTGTGCGTGGTAATATTGTTAAACTGCATTTTGAACATTGTCTATATAGCATATTGATTAGAAAATTAAGATGCCAGTAACATAACAGACAGAATGTACTTAAAACTAATACAAGGTGGTTCAAATATGACCGGGACTGATTTTTTTTTCAAATACCCCGCCATGCGCATTAATTGCGCCGCCTGGAGAGAATCTAGCCACAACCCCCCCACCTCCATCCTTTGCAGACTTACCAAGACCCATATTCCCGCTACCGCAACATGGTGTATAAGACGCGTCGCATTTTTATTTGACTATTATAATCACTGAACCAACCACATGGAACGAAGCAGGAGGAGCAACAACAAAGAAAACTTGAATCACAACTTTAGCTCACATTAGCTAAAAGAACAACTTCAAGATATCAACGAAGCTATCAAGTAATACTACACAATGCAGCCATGCTCTCTCAGATCTATCGACGACGAGTCATCATCTGCCCGTCGCACTTCTCTGCCATTCATCAGCATCAAACGTCTCCTTGAGGACATGCAAATGCTCTCGAGCTTCTGCCCAACATCAAACATTACAACATTGGACGCATGCACGTTGTCGGACCGGCACCATCGAAACGGGACTGTGTAGCTCGTCGTCGTGAAATGAATGAAATTGGATAATACAGCATGGATTTGGGGACTTTTTAATGATTGTGGGAAGTATCATTCATTTGTTCATGGTGACCGCTACTCTCGTGTGCCTTCTTTTGTGAACGTTTATTGATGTGGCGTCCTTTGAACTTCATCTCCATGATTTCGAACACAACAGCACACTCTACTCCACCTTTTACTATAGAAACTAGATATGCCATTCGATATTATGCTATTTGCCTCATCTGCCACCATAGTGACTTTCATACATGGCCAAAACACTGTAATCATCTATTTTGCAAAGATTGTCTCGAAGTTTGGTTAAAAACCAGTTGAGTCGGGTCTAGAGCAAACATTTCTGGACTGTCGTTTTGTCTTGGTGAAAGAAATTGTCTTCGTGATTTGTGAAAGAAAATTTCCCGACATCAGTTTTGTGCGGTCTTAAATTTATTTTGTGCCTGTGATCCCCCTACTGGTGCATCTAGGAATACTTAGCGGCCGATTAGTTTCTTTTCAAGCTTGATTACCATTATAAGCTTTATACAAAGCGCTGAGGCTTGATTGCCTATTTTTGAGTGAAATCCATCCTGCCATTTTCTTGTCCTTGAAAGTAAATTTAGCTGCCCTACGCTGAATCCTTTCCAAATTTTGACACTGCATTTTAAGCGTATCCCAATAAATTGTTCTATATTTCATTATCGGACGAACAAGCGATAAATAAGCAATTTCCTTCGCGTTTGCTGTACTCTTTTTTAAGATCCGCATGACAACGTGAAGAGTTTAATCATTTTTTAACCAACTTAATTTACTATCGCAATGGAATCCTATGTACTTACATGAGGATACTCTCAAAATAATGTCATTATTTAAATGGTAATTTGTTTCTCTGTTATTAAGACCCATACCAAAAGTGATAGATTTGCTTTTAGAGCTATTTATGAATATTCCATTATTTTCCGCCTAGTAATATAACGCATCAACATCCCGCTGAGGCATTTCTTGATTGACTTTCGAATTCATACTACGATATATTATGCAATCGTCTGCAAATAGCCAAACATTTGAGATTATGTGCGCTGGCAGATCATTGACAAACGCTAAAAATAGAAGAGGTCCAATGACACTCCCCTGCGGTATTCTTGACGTAACAGTTGCCCACTTCGAACTTTTTGATTTCTGTCTCGCAGGAACTCGCTATCAGCTAACTTGACTGCGCAATCAAATAGATTATACATAATTCTAATTTTGGTCTTCATACTATGTGAGGAGTAGTAATTGAGCATTTTGCCTGCAAAAATAGGTTGCTGAACATGCAAACTGCGTATAAAAATCGTCATTATGGAATGAAAGGCAGCAATGTACTGCTGAAAATAAAATTAAAAAAAAACAACTCAGAACTCCAAAGAGACGGACGGGCTTGTATCGAAATATAAGAAAAGAAAAGCTTCAAATTTACTGAAAAACTTACCCTTGGAAGAAAATAGGGCGGTGCAGAATCCCGAGCCAAAAAAGACCAAACCACCACCAATAATACTGAGCGGCGAGGAAGACTACAATAAAATCCTTCACAATATAAATATTAAAAATCTCAAACCTAAAGTTGTTATGATGAACAAACAACAAATGAAGTTCAACGTGGAATCAGAATCAGAATATAGGGAACTGGCTAAATATTTAAATAAAATGGAAATGGTGTGCCATATCTATGAGAACAAATAAAACAGACCAATAAGAGGCATGGTAAAGGGCCTGCATCCTACATGCACAGAGACAGAAACCAAAGAGAAACTAAAATTTAAGAACTTTAAGATCGTTAGTGTTGTAAATCTAAAAAACTAAGGTGAACGGTGAGGTTAAAACTGTACCTTTACCTTTGTTCATGTTAACATTTGAAAATTCAGAAGATATCAAGAGAATTTTTAAAATAGATTCCCTATGTCACATGGTCACAATTGAAGCTCGGACAAAAAGCAACCTCATACCACAATGCAAGAAGTGTTAGAGGTTGGAACATACCCAGAACTTACGCACAAACTGCCAAAAAAGGTGATATACAACAATCAGATAGAAACAGATACTCACCTAACGCAACCTCAACAAATTACCATGATGGACATGCTTTTAAATATATAGTGCATGATGGATAAAATATCACAAACGCTTAATAAGCTGGAAGGCAATAACCTTGGTATCACACGGGGTTATAAGATGAAACAAAAGAACATAAAATTGCTGCGTGGAACGCAAACGGCTTACAAAACAGAAACCAAGTAATAGAAGTTCTCGCACCACAAAATATTGATATTTGTATGATCTCTGAAATCCATTCTACAGAACGGACCTATTTTAAACTAAACGGAAATAGTGTATATCAGACTGCACATCCAAGAGATGGAAGTGCTATTCTAATAAAAAACATTGATCATTATGAGTGTCACCTAAAATTAGCCGAATTCCAATTAACTGTTTTAACAATAAAATGTGTGAAGGAACAACTGAATATTGGTGCAATCTACGGCCCTCCAAGGCACGAGAGAGTATACTCTATTTTTTTGCTATCTAATAAAACAGCATATTTTTACTGTTTTGATTAAATAAATCACATATAGATATATATTATTAATATACTCACTATATTAAGAGAATGGAATACAAACAATTCCTAGAACACACCTGTTAAATTAACTCTTGAGAACTACACTGCATTTCACTTTTATTTATAACAAAATACATATACATAAACTCTTATTGAACGTCTTTGACGGTCTTTTACAAACACTACATTGCTGCACAGTAAGACAAAAAGACGAAAGAATATGATCATTCGTTTACATACCAAAAACAGATGACGACAGTGTCGGCGCGTTCACAAACCTCAATCTCTCAATATAGAGTACATTTCCAATAATATACTAGACGCAGATGGCGACACTGTCGACATGTTCACAAACTTCAACCTTACAATATAAATGTATATTTCCAACACGCCTCCTTACATTTATATACATACTATCTTAAATTCAGTTAATATTCATCATATTCCTAAAATACACAAACTTGTCTTTACACAAAGCTTTCGTGAAAATATCTGCCATGTTATCATCAGTATTTACTTTGACTATATCAATTAAACCATTCATATACAACTCGTTGACAAAATGATAATGGACTTCAATATGTTTTGAGTTTTTTGTAAAGTTACCATATTTAGCGATACTCAATGCTCCTGAGTTGTCTTCGTACATTACAATCGGTTCATCAAAATTCAAATCAAAAATTTTCATTACATCTTTTAGAAATTTCACTTCACTCACAGCATCTGATAGCGCAACATACTCTGCATACGTCGAAGCTTTTGTTACACTTGATTGTTTGCGAGACTTCCAAAATACAACATTGTCAAACATACGGATCACATAACCTGTCGTAGATTTACGATCTATATTGTCACCTGCCCAATCTGAATCTACATAACAATCAAGAACTTTTGCATTTTCGTTTCTACAATAATTCAATTTTAGGTTTCTTGTCAAATACAGATATTTTAAGATTCTCAGACAATACTTATAGTGTGTGCCGTCATAACAATTCTGAAACCTGCTCAAATAATTAACAGAATAACTGATATCTGGCCTTGTTCCTGAACTAATATATAACAACGCACCAATCAAATTTCTATACTTTATATCATTACGCAATTCCTGAGTTGGTTCTAATTTCAAGTTAACTTCCATCGGTGTAGCATATAATTTTGAGTCTTTAATCTTGTATTTTTCGGCTAATGAATTAATATAATTTTCCTGACTCAAGCTCATTTTGTTTTTCTTGTATTCGTAATTTATATCAATTCCTAAATAACTTTTAACCTCACCTAAATCTTTCATACTAAATCTATTTGACAACAAATTTTTGATTTCTTTAATTCGACTTTTCTTTACACAACAAATGAGCAAGTCGTCAACAAAAATTATCAAGTAAATCAGGACATTACTTTTTCGCAAAACATAAAGGCAATAATCATATTCACTTCTTTGGAATCCTAAACTTTTCAAGAAAGTATCTAAACACTCATACCAAGCTCTCGGACTTTCTCGTAAACCGTACAGTGCTTTCATCAATTTGCACACTCGATTTGTGCCGTCTTCGTAGCCTTCAGGTTGTTTAACATAAACTTCTGACATGATTTCGCCATTTAAAAAGGCTGTTTCTACATCCATTTGTTCAATAATTAAACCAAAATGACAACAGTATGACAGTAAAATCTTCAAAGTTTGCATTTTAGCTACTGGTGCATATATATCATCAACACATTCCTTTTGTTGAAATCCCCTAACAACTAATCTTGCTTTGTACCTATTATCAAACTTTTTAGTAAAAACCCATTTAACATCTATAAGATCTTTGCCCTCTGGCTTACTAACTAACTCCCATGTGTCATTTTTCTTCAAACATTCAATTTCCCTATCCATAGCTTGACTCCAGCTTTTCGATTCATTGCTATTAATCGCCTCCTCAAAACTAACCGGGCTATCTGCACTACATACGTTAATATAAATAAAGTTACTTGTATTATCATCCCTATAGCGTTGTGGAGTTTTAACCACTCTACCCGACCTTGTTGTTTTTTCCTTTAGCGCTGCTTTTGGAGATTCGATTTCGACTAACCTTTCTTCGTCCTCGCTGTTATCTTCAGACCCAGTTTCCCAATTTTCACACCCAGATTCATCTAATCTTTTACTCACGGAACCATTATCCTTTAAACCTACACATCTAATATTTTCTTCAACAACCTCTACATGCCTGGCCACAACAATTTTATTATTTATGAGTACCCTATATCCAACGTCACTGTAACCTAACAGAACTCCCAAATCTGCTTTTCTATCCCATTTTGACTTTCTCAATTGTTCTGGCACCCTTACAAAGACGCTACTTCCATACAATTTTAAATGTGTGACATTAGGCTTTTCTCCAAAAAATATTTCATAAGGAGTTTTCAATTCTGCGGTATTTGCAAGACATCTATTTTTCAGATACGCGGCAGCACAAACTACTTCTGGCCAAAACCTATTGTTAACTTTTGCTTCGGCTAATAAACATCTTGACATGTCCATGATTGACCTATTGAACCTCTCAGCAGTTCCATTCAACTCATGCACATATGGCGGGCACGCATTTAAAACAATCCCCTTTTCCTTGATGTATTGATATATATTATTATTCATGTATTCTTTTCCATTATCACACCGCAATTTCTTAATCCTTTTCCCAGTAAGATTTTCAACCTCATTTACATACCCAACTAAACAATCATATAATTGGTCTTTAGTTTTAATTGTGTAAACGCGTGCAAGTTTACTATAATCATCAATAAAAGAAACAAAATATCTTTCACCATGCATACCTACTGTTGAATGTGGCCCATTTAGATCTGTGTGAACAATTTCTAGGATTTCTTTAGCCTTATTTCTGTTGTTTTTAAAAGGAACATTATGCATTTTATTTTCTATGCACACTTTACATTTCATAGGTTCAGACTCGACGTTTTGAGGGATTCCATCTACTAATTGATGTTTGCAAATTTTATCTAAATAATTGAAATTTACGTGCCCCAGTATCCTATGCCACTTTTCCTTTATTGTCATATTTTCTTTATTGCAGAAGTTTACGTTAAATTCCCCTTTGTTGATCACACTTGTCACTTTATATAACCTATCTTGTTTCCATGCAACTGCAATTAAACCCCTATCTTTACTAAAAACTTTTGCGCTGATGCCTTTTGCAATAATATCATGTTTCTCTGTGACTCTTGAAAAACTAATTAAATTCCTATCTAGATCTTTAATGTAAAATACATTTTTCATTTCAACTCGTTCTAATCTGTCAAACACTAAAAAATCGCTAATTACATTACCAACTTTAGTTGCCTTTAAAATCTTTCCGTTCGCGATTTTTACATTAATCGGTTCTTTTAACGTTACGCATTTAGAAAAGTATTCCTCGTTATTAATTATATGATCTGTATAACCGCTATCTAACAACCAATTAATTTCAATCTGACCTGAATCCTGTGTTACACTGTTTACTTCCTTGGCGAAGACCTCTGTCACGAAACTGCTTGCGCCACTTACATTCTGATAAAACTGTTGTTCTCCACGGTTCCTACCACCATGGTCGTCCTGTCGGTAATGTCGGTCTCCTTGCTCGTTCTGTCGGTAAGATCGGTCGTGACCATAGCGCCCGCCTCTGGACCCACGTGGTCCTCCTCTGCCTCCGCGATGTCCATTTTCATAACTTTGGTTGACATAACCTCCATAGTTACCTCGTGCTCTTCCGCCACGTCCCCGGGAACCTCGATGATTCTCAGTTTGTCGACATTCCCTCTTGAAGTGTCCTGGTTTACCACATCCGTAGCACACTTTTTGGCCGCTCGCACTAGGTCTCTTCTCCGAGATGAATGCATTTGATTTTACGCCCTCACTGTCCTGGTTCTCCTTGATGCTCTTCATCCTTATTTTTGCCTTCACGTACTCCGCAGTCCGGTCTTCCTTCTTCAAAACATCCACTAGATCTCCGATATAACTTAGTGACTCGGGCAGCGTTTTGAGCATGTAATTTAGTTTCTCTTCTTCGCTTACCTTGGCCCCGGCTGACTTCAGTTCGTTTATGTATTTCTCAAACACAGTGAAGAATTCATTTATGTCGCTGTAATTCTTTAATCTGAGTCCATCTAGTTTGTTCCTGCAGACAATCTGCAACGCTGTTGACTCTTTGGAGTATAGCTCGTCAAACTTCTTCATAACCTCGAAAGCACTTACTTTATCATTCACGAACTCTAGCTGCTTGTTAGTAATTGCACTAAAAATGCAATGCATCGCCTTCAGGTTCTGTTCTTCCCATTCTACGTCCTTGTCTTCTTCTCGCTTCGACCTCGTGGTCACCTCATGGCATTTTTTTAATTTCAAATAGATAGTTAACCTCGTTTTCCAGTTTGCGTAGTCCTCTCCATCAAAAGCTGGAATGTTCAGGTCGTCCATGTCGCAAACTTCCTCGAATCGACGGACACTGGGCTGAACTCCAATATAACCTCTTCAGCAATTCATCTGCATCCGGAAACCACGGACCTCTGCTACCATGTTAAATTAACTCTTGAGAACTACACTGCATTTCACTTTTATTTATAACAAAATACATATACATAAACTCTTATTGAACGTCTTTGACGGTCTTTTACAAACACTACATTGCTGCACAGTAAGACAAAAAGACGAAAGAATATGATCATTCGTTTACATACCAAAAACAGATGACGACAGTGTCGGCGCGTTCACAAACCTCAATCTCTCAATATAGAGTACATTTCCAATAATATACTAGACGCAGATGGCGACACTGTCGACATGTTCACAAACTTCAACCTTACAATATAAATGTATATTTCCAACAACACCAAACATGTCACCGTCTCCCACCCAATCCTTCTCATGAAAACCCGACGCTATATCCCAGATCATATCCACACCCTACTACAAAGCTACTTAAACTATCGCTCCTTCCACATCCAACACCTATCAAAAACCTCTCCCAACTACTCAATCCAAGGCGTCCTATAGGGCGGTGTGCAATATCATATCCTCTTTTCCATTTATATAATTGACGTCCCACCCACACCAGGAGTACAAACCTTACTTTATGCCGATGACCTTGCCTTCCTAGCTTTCTTCCGTTCCCTAAACCGATCCTTATCCTACCTCAAAGAATCCCTAAACAACTTCCACCTCTGGGCCTCCCAAAACTCCATTACCATAAACTCATCCAAATCCCAAGTCATCTTGTTTTCCTACGAAATATACCCAACCCCCTCCCCTAACCATTGCAAACGAATCTATCCCCCGAACACCAGAAATATCCTACCTCGGCATAACCTTCTCCCGCAGACTCCTTTTGTCCCACCACATCCATAAAATTACCGTCAAAGCAACCAGGACCACCAATACCTTATACCCCCTCACCAATCCCTCCATACCCACCAAGAGAAAAATTCAAACCTACAACTCCTATATCCGTCCCATCCTAACATATGCCCACCCCTCCTAGTTCGCTACATATCACACCAACCGCACAAAATTAACCCGCAACGAAAACCATGTCATTCTTATCTTCCGCGCAACCATGTACACCATTTACAACTCTATACGATACCAAAACAAAATACCTCACTTACCTCCACAACTCTGCAATAGCCCAAATCCAAAAATATATCAACAACCCCCTATTCCGAAACCTAATCCTTCCTCACTATCACATCCTCAGAAACCCAACCCGACACACCCGGAAAAGGCATCCCTTAAAACTGCCTCCAACTTCCCCCTCCTATCACCTAAGCAGAGGGCAAAGACAAACAAACGACTAACTACCTGACAACTAACTATAAAAAAATGACTGACAGCTGTAAACGCCGTCGACAACTCTGCCGCCTCCTTTCTCCACCCCTTACATTGCGCCCCTCTTCCCGCTCACCCCCATCCCATCCCTGTCACTCTCCCGCCCAGTCATCCAAAACCCTATTAAAACAGCCCTTCTCTCCATAAACAAAATAACCTCTCTACCAACAACCCAAACTCCCGATCACCGTACGGGGGAGAGGAGTCAAAAGCCCACAGTTCGAAGAGACCCCGCAAAGCGTGAGGCGAACATAACTTAAAATTTCAGGAGACGTTTGGTGACCTACGTAATATTTGGGCTTAGCGTTTACACAAATAAAGTCTTGAAGATCCACAATATGTTAGTGGCGCATACACATTATGATGATTCTGTGTTTGTACAACATGTCCAGGCAATGCAAGTACATGACAATTTATTTATTGATAGCTAAGTCATTTACTGCGTTGTTTATATTATTGCAAAAAATGTGGAAAATCTACATACGTTTTCATGAAACATATGATTTGAGAATGACAGGAAAATGTTTAGACGTGTGAATTGCCAATTACCAAGATGGACGAAACCTGTAACCTATCATCTTGAAATAACCTTCCAACTTTTCTTGCTTCAAAGCAAAAATCTACTTTTGTCCTTTTTGTTCCGAGGGTGCTATAATTTTTCATTCCTGATTTTTGGGAACAGTAGGGGATCTTTAAAAAAAGCTTTCTCTCCTGGCCCTTTTTGCCCCAGTCCCCTATCAGACACAACTTGATTATCGTGAAAATACAACTTTATTTTAGAGGGGAAAACATATCACTGAGAAAAAGTATACCTAAACAAAACAAAAACGTTTTAAAACCATAATAGGCAGAGGAAACCCCCAACAAAGAATAATCACGAAGTTTTAAAAGAAGGTGGACACTCAGGTCGTGTTTTATCCGTAAGCTCACGGCGTGTAGCATGCCATGGAGCACCCAAGTTCGTTGTTTGCCTATGGTAGCAGGCAGCCGCTTGCCACCCGGAGGCGACGGTGCTGCTCTCCAAACTACTAAAAGTCACGTGTTCTAGACATCTCTATAAGCCAAATGACCGTCTCTCCCTAAAAATACCCGTTCAAAATAATAGCAATTTAGACCTCTCTTATGTCCGATGTCTCCAGTACTAGACTATGCTTTAATGATAACGAACGTGAAAGAATCGGCTCACGTCCGAGAAAAAAAAACAACGAACGATAACCTATTTAAGGCGAGTTGATGATAAAAAATTCTTGAGTCTGTCCAACGCATTTTAATTCAAAGAAACTTTATGCTCCGTGACTTTATGCTGACTCGTGTTGAAGCTCACGTCAAGGCTCTCACCTATGCTAAGATAAAATTTTCTTTAACCTGTTACACGTATTGCATGTCCAAATACTCTAATTAATTAGAGTGCCATTCTCATATGAACTACTGAACAGTCCTCGTTCGCCGATATCTAACTGCAATATATTGAAGGACAATAAAAAGTTAAAAAATAAGGGATGAGGCTTTTAATGGCTTTCTGAAATTAGCTTTTGATATATAACATAGTAGTTTATTTCACAATTAAATAATGTATTTAATGCCTTTAAACAAAGACATTTTATCGAAGTTATCATGCTTATTAGTGGCAACTTAACGCATGGACGAACCCAGCAGCCTCAAAATACGAGTATTGAAAACGAAAAATACAGTATATGACCAATATACGAGCTATGTATTTAAGGTTTTATTATCATTATTTAAACACATATTTTTTCTGCTTAGAGCAGGCCGTATTGGCGCACGAGTGTGTAAAACCTTTTGGATGGTTTCCTTATTGATTCTTAAACCATGACCTTAGTAGATCACATATGTACAAGTGCAGGATGCCACAAAATGTGGTTGGGTTTATATGGAGATACCACTAAAGATGGCGGAAAATAACGGACATTATTCTCTGTAACCAACCTTCGATTTTTATTTTAAATGAAAGATTTGTATTTTCGAGTTGTCCTTACTCCCTTTTTAATATCTCGAACCGATTTTGAGTTACAGTGCAATTTTTGAACACTTGAAGTAAAAAGCACTTGCTCCTGGGGGTATAAAATTCGTCATTTCAATTACATTTTGGAGAGATGCCCCACGAGACCATCGCGCATTTTCATGAAATTGTGTACGCCGAAGGGCAAGCAACGGAACGCAAAAGGAAGCAAAGGTACTTCTGTGGGGTTGTAGTTGTACGTGAGAAATGGCTGATTAATTGACCCGTGCCAGCGTTGTTGTACACTGAGACCGTTGGATTTTCAAAATTTTGGAAAGCAATATTTCCTTCTCCGTTAATAATCCATAAATTATATTGAGCTTACTTATACAACTTTCCTTACTCTATTCAATGGAATTAATATTAATTTTTCATTTATTAATACACAATCGATAAATTACAACAAAATACCTCTAACTTTCTTGATTTGGCCCTGAAGTCTATTATTTATTGGTAGAAATGCAAATACAATTTATACTTATCACTGAATGAAAAATATGAGTGTGTACATAGGGTGGGCCTCAGTTTTTAATATACCAGACGCCTCAGAGGTTCAAAACCGGCTCCAATACTAATGTTTAATAAAAGAACGATATTTGGCAAGCAAGATACCACCTGAAAATAATAGTGAATTTCCTTGTTACTTTCAACAACTCGCATAATATTCATGATTGTTAGAATAAGCAAAAGATTGGCCTAATGAACCATATTAATGGGATCACACTTTCTTATTACAAACTGATAACAGTAACTGTTTTATAGAAAGTATTTTATTAAATGATAACATTTTATACACACTAAATATTGAAGTATTTACGCTTTTTAATACCTGGCAAGATTACTATGTAGAATCTATTGGCATACAAAAAATGGTTAAGAAAATATGAATGTATTTTGGTAAAGATCATGACACCATCATAATGAATGTTTCACAAAATAACAATACACTGTTATAAGTTAATATCACATAACATACACTGTTATAAGTTAACAGATACATAAAAATCTATTTTCGTGCAGTACTGTTTTATACTTAGAAGAATAAACACCATAAATATTACAAAAATACCAACAGTAGAGAACAAGAATAGGATTCATATTACATCTTACAGTTTCTGATTCCTTAAAAAAAGCTTATGTATTAGAAATTCCTTTAAATGAAGTGGTAGCAATATATTCTTTACGGTAAACAGACCAACTAATACATGATTACTTGGCTTACCAGCACTCTGCTTTATTTTTAATTAACGCATACTCTTTGTATAGGAATCATTCCATTTCAAATCAACATTTCCCTGGGTATCTCTGAATTTATTAAAACTTTCGATTCGGTGAATAAAATTAGCAAAACATTTTTTCGATTTTTTTCCCCAATCGGAAAAGAAGTGAAAACAACCCTTTTTTGTGGACTAAAATATAAGTTTTTAGGAGACCAGGTTGCAAAGTTCGCCTCAAAATCAGTTTCTCTATCATTTTAAGTTCGTTTTCGATATTGTAACAAAAGAAAACAACTAGTTTTTAATGTCCCTGAAGAGTTCCTGGATAGATTCTGTGACTTCAGAAGTTACAAATGGGCTAACATTTGTAGGGTTCCGTTGTTAGCGTATCAGGTTGTACTCAAGTTTGCCAGTTCAAACCCGATCGAAAGCCTTTATTTTTAAGGACAAGAAATCACTCGTACGCCTTCCTTCGGAGGGGAAGTAAAGCCGGCTGTCCCATGCTGTAGATTCACTGCATGTAAAAGATCCTCAAGCCTAAGACCCGCATATGTCTACACTGAGGAATGTGTTTCCAGAAATATGCGATGAGAAATGTGTAAAATCGAAACAAAGAACACTTATCGACCCTCACACTCTTGAAAGATTTTTCTCGTTCGCCTCTGCAGAGGCGAAAGAGTTCCTCGCTCGAGTCGGACAGCGAACGAGTTCCCTTGGACACATTTCTACTCCTTCATTTGTTATATGATATTTAGGCATTCGCTGCCGCGGAAAAACACTAAACAGTGCGTAGAAAAGAGTGAGGTTATAATATTTACCACTAAAAGATGTGACAAACGAGTTATTTTTTTTAATTTCATAGTTGATTTTTTCTTTAATCGGAAATTAACTACGAAAATCTTCTGTTGAAAATATTTCTTGTAAGAAAGCAGTACATGAGCAATATATAAAGATTTGAAGCAAGAAACTTGAAAGGGTATATAGAAGGAAATGAATTAATATTTTATTTTTTAATTCTCATTTATTTATAAATGTATTTATTAATTGCATTATGGATTATTTTATCATTCAACATTTATTCATAATTCAACCAACAAATACAATAAAACAGATGAGGTACAAAGTTCGGGACAAGAGAAAATTTGCAGTCGTCACATTCAGTTTTTTACATTACAAAATTCTAACGAACCTTTAATTAGTATTGTACTTCAGCTTTTGGGTCAATGACGCCCCATCCAGGTCAGGTTTTCGTCCACTTTCCCTGATCATTTAACAAATGCTGAGATGGCCCCTTGTTTAGCTTCCTGACATAAATGTAACTTTAAATTAACTTCTCCCCTTAGCACGTCACACAAAGTTTTTAACTGTTTCTGGCGTAAATAAATAATGATTTATATGGAGTGCAGTAATATATTTTTAGGTAACTCGAATTCATGGAGATGATTTACGATTATGGTAATAAAACAAGGATTTTAGGGGTAAAAATTGCAAAGAGCATTTAATAAAACAAGAAATGGGACTCGCAGCTGATCTCATTTAGCTGTCACCACTCTCGACTTGTGGTACATAAAAGCATTTCGAGTCACCGAATGACACATTTCTAGTGTGAACGCAGCGTCATCGGTCTATTTCCTCATTTCTCGCAACACATCTGCCGACCTAAGAGATGTCTCTGAGCTTAATTCAAAATCGTCAGTGTCGTCGCCCGAGTAATACCTTCTTTCTCCGCTAGACGGTGAAAGGAACGTAGCGAAATTTGCGTGTGCAGTCGGAAGGGCAGGCCTGACGACGCGAGTCGTGCTACATAAGAACAAATCTAACAAACTATTTTTTTATTCTTAAAATGGTAAAACTTCAAAAAAGTAATTAATCGATTTTTACGCTTTTGGTCTTAAAATTAAGAGTAGTTTGCGTGCAAAACCGTAAAAAAAAAAATACAGGGGTATTTTTAATGATTTTCGAATTTTCAAGACAACGCGATACTGAAGTATCAGAATTATAATTTCTCATGTTCAACAATAATACTTAACTTTATATACTCGGCATATAATCCTGCAATTTGTTAATTTTTAATAATTAATATATGTGCCACCTCTTTTTTTAAAAACAATAAAAATTCAGGGCTGATAATGTAAATGCAAGTTTTTTTGTTTTTTTTAATCTTGAAAAAATGTTTTTCCAGTTTTAATAATTTAGTTACCTGATTTGACTCATAGCATACAAAATAAAATTAAACTCGTTAATATATTTAAAATTTGATGTGAAGGCAAATAAAGCCCAAAGACAATGCACATCTGCTTTATATTATGTTCTGTATTGATAAAGTTTTATTTAACAGTCAATACAATTGCTTCCACTAACATTAATTCACTAACAGATTCTACAATAAAATTAGCAAAAAGGATAATTCAGAATGTTCAAAAAGAATATTATTACACAAAATATTCTCCATTATCACAGATTCGTACTAATAATTCAATTTTCAATAACAGCATATTAACAATAATCCACTTTATGGTACATAGGCACATAGACTATACATGAAAGTAGTATACATGAATGTAATACAGTAATACAACTGCAATCCATCTCTGCATAACATGTTCTTAGAGATAAAATTTAGAAGTCCAACAATAAACCCCAAAGACTTCTTTCAAGTAGTGGAATGATATTTCTTAAATTACTCAGCCTTACCATCACCTTTCTGTTGCCATCACTATAATTACAATTATACATCACACTATGTTTATGGAAAACTTTTATCGAAAAATTTTTGGAATCAGTCATAAAATCTTTTGCTATATTGGGAAATCAAAATTAAAATGTTTCTTCTTACACAATTGTTTACATTTCTGATAACAAATTTCAAACATTTTACATCATGCTACTCAATATTTTGATTATTTTAATATAAACATTTTGCTTTGGTAAGTAATGCTTGATATTATAGGGAAAATATGGAACTTACAATCATGGAGGATAAATGGAGGAATGAGAAAGCAAAAGATATCAACAAATAATTAATTACAACTTGAAAAACAATCAATAATTTACCTTTAACCATTTGAAATAAGGTATACATCACCACAGAGGCCATAAATGTATGCCCATTTTAGTTTGTATATCATTCATTAGTGTATGTTCTGGACAATACTGACAATTAACCAAAAGGCTAATTATAGTAAAAATATTTCATATCATTTTAATAGTAACATGTTATACTAATGCACTTCAGAAAATGAAAACTAGACCAATAAAATACTGAACATAAATCAATAACAAAATTTCCATACGCACTTTGAAACACATACTCGATCAGGTTTTGTTCAGTTTCCCTGGTCCTTTGAGCAAATGCTGAGATGGCCCCTTGTTTGCTCCTGAACAGTAACATAACTTCGCTCTCTCCACCCAAGGCATCATATTGACTCGTCATACACGATTGTAATTGTATATGTGACTCAATAAATATTATTATTATACAAATTTTTGCATAATGTGTCATAAGTACATAATACCCACCTCAATACCAATAGACTTGCGATTTGCTGCAATATTTGAGAGAATTTTACAAATAAATTGTGTGACATATCCAAGAGATCATAATTTAAATTTGAAATTCAGGGAAGTTGTTTAAAACTATTATAAGAAAATTACAAACATTGAACATAAATCACTTTGTATGATGTCTAAACTGAATTATGTCATTTACAGCAAATTTGTATTTACTCACAAAATCAAAAGTGTCTTGATTTAAAACAATTTCAGAGCTTCACTTGTTACATTGTTATATACATAATTACCACTGTAATAAACCCTATTCACACTACTCTTCAACCACAAACATCTACCTATGAACAAAATGTGTACCAAAACATCATCATATCAGATAAAATATTCAGGTACACAAACGCTTCCAAATGATATTCTGTTTATCTTCCTCTGTGATTTTAAACTGACAGACTTGATGTTAATTGTCAGCAATGATTAGCAGAGAATATGCTTATTTAATTTTTTATACACAACGATTACAAATTTAAAGAATTTACAAATTCTTATATTACAGAATTCTATTTCTTCTCTTTTGAATCACAAACACATACTTTTCTTTCCCCCCCCCTCAAAACGTGTCATGCCATGTCATCAATCAATTTTGGAAGCATTACGATAAAGATTTAGTTATGTATTATATAACTGCTTTGTAAACTGGTTACAAATAAAAAAACATATAAAAGACATGTAGACAAAAATAACAATTTACAATCAGTCTTGTTCCAAGAACTACTGAAACTCCATTTCTAGAAGCACATCAATACGATTAAGATGTTTTAAGAATTGTTGGAACTATGGTAAGCACATAAATATATCAAATCTGGCATGAAGAGAGGAATGCTAGATTCTGACAAATAGCAATTCTTACCACAAGGAAGGCTACTAAGTATATATATGTAATTAACATTTATAAAACAAAATATATTAATAATTAATTAATAGAAATACTATAGTCTAATATGAATTCTCAATGAATTTTAAGTTTTAATAATCACTTGAAACATCCTATTGCATTCAACCCTTAAATTCATAAATATTCATACAATATCAATAACGGCAAATCTTGTATGTAACGTAATTAGTTAATTGAAATACAAATGACGAATACTTACATACACATTTTGTAGCTAGTATTTAAATTGAGAATGTATAAATTTCTAAATATTCATTAAACTATATGATTTTTCATACAAAATTGATCAACAACTTATGTAGTTACTGCATTGCAGTTTATGTCATGATATTAGCATCCAGTGAACACAATCATTTTTTATTACAATAGCTATTAATTCACCCCTAGCAGCAAAAATAAGTAGTTTTTTACAAACATGAAGTTGTACGTAGTTTTACATAAGGCAGTCTTTGAATATAGATCTTTACATATAAAGCACGTATTGTCTGTATAACTTATAAATCTCTTAACATTTCCAAAAACTAATTGGCAAGGTAACAATTTCAGATTAATGCCTTTCAAATTAATTTCTTCCAAACACAAAACTCATAATTTGGGAGTTGAAATTTAACTTCTCATTATTAACCCAAATGTTACCTGAAATTCATAATACTGCATTGGAAACTGCAACAAGAACATTAATTTTAGGAAATGGAGATCATGATAAAATAACATTCTGCACATTTCATCAACATAGTCACACAAGCAAATTGTATTATTTCAAAAATGTTGGTCATGATTAAAGATTTCAAGATTGTCTTTTACTTTGTACAGTACTTCCAAATAGCTTAACCTTTAGAAAATGTTACAAACGGATATTAACTTAAATCACATTGAAATATAGTTTTACCACAGAGTTGGCATGACTGAGTCACTTCACTACCCTTTATAAAAAGCCCATTATGCAAGTGTGATGATGGAAGTGATTCTGCACTGGCTGGCGTTCATATTTATTTTAATATATTATTTTCTTTTTTTCTTTCTTTTTTTTTTTAATGCCTGAAAATGGGGAAAATACATAATTCCCTAAAATGTTGTAATAAAACTTTGTTAAAGAAAAATAAACCCTTTAAATTGTCTAATTCTAATATTTTATTTCTAAATTTTGAAGTGACTCAATCTGTCAAGAAAACTCTGTGGCCAAACTTTCTTCTGATGTGAATAAATTGAGATGGACACTTATATTTTTTATATGTAATCTTAACTTTAAATTTTTATATTTCCCACAACTCACTGGTGACTGATTAATATTCAAAGTACAAAAAGATTATATTGCAAATGCCATGTTTTTTTCATGTGCAAAACCAACAAACTTTAATACTTATGATTAACATTAATTTTTGACAAGAATATTATGTTATTGCATTTGTGATGATTTTGTATGAACTTGCACTTGGCACCATATTCTATAATCAAATGTAATCAACAATACATTTTCTTGATAAAAAATTTGACAATATTGCACAAATTATTAGGAATTTTCAAAGGCTGTTCAAAGCATAAATTATGAGTTATGACATTAAGAAGAATTGTTAAAATCAGTCAATAGTTATTTCATATATCAACTAAAATCCATGTGTATAATGGTTTGAAAGTACTATTACGAACTGTGTACACAAGTGTATTGATACCATCCACATCATATCGATTCTTACCTGCCAGTAAATTAGAAAATCGAGTTTCACTGGGCAATTCTTTAGAATGAGTTAACATTACATACCGTGATACCCTGGGAGAAAAACGACAAATGGATAACCCTTTATGGTTAATGCGACTTTGAAAATCATCATCTTCACCACCCCACCCAAAGAACATATTGGAAAATCCATTTACTAGTTCAAACTGACTTTTCAAAATAGCAACAGCACCACCAAATAAACCACGGTATGGCAAATTATATCTGAAAGTATTCAAACTTGATGACATATGCCGAGGTTGATGTGTACATGCATATATATTGTTTTGCTTCTGTGGTATAAGATCTACATCATGAAAAATAAAACAGTGATATGGAAATAACTTCAGTGCTTCAATATATCCAATATTAAGAAGTTTTGCTCGATTGAAATCTTTTTTTTCTACCTGTTCAATAATAAGAATGCGATAATTTATCATTTGCTTTTGAAGAAATGAGTGCATGTACAAAAGAAATATTTCAAGTTGTGTTTGTCTATTTCGGTAAGGTACCACAATTGCCACATCAAAACGAGACACACAGTTGGATGGCTTCCATGTTCCTCCCAATTTTATGTCCAATTTTACACTCAATTCATTCAGGTCACATTGGGTTACGTTTTTCTTTGGATAAAGAAGAGAATAACTTGATTCATTTAATATATGCCAAGGGCATAGTGGTAAACCACTAGTTTCCGATAATTTCTGTGCTAATGGGGACTCTTCCAATTCATGAACCATGTCTTCTTCTTTAATAAAAGTGTAATAATGAGCAAACCGGCCAGGATGAATGCAATATGTTATAATTATAACTGTTAATAGTATCAAAATCATTTTTTTAACCATCTGACAGAAAAGATTTGGCATTTTAGACACCAAACTTATAATATATAAATGGCAATCTTGTTCTGTGAAATTTCTCTCTTTCAAAACCATTCTAAAACTTGCATTAATAACAGAATGCTAGGCATAGAATTTTGAAAATAAAATAAATTATTAATACAAAACAATAAATTGGAACATGTAAATCATCTGTATTCCCATACATTACTTAAAGTCATATGCAATAGCAAAATATAAAATACAATTAATAAAAAGGCAAACATGTTTTTTAATACCATACTAGGTAATACCAAATACCTTCAGGTTTACAACATGCAATGCAAGATTCCCTCAATCAAGACAATTCAGGGTCAAGATAGCAAAATGAAAAGTCTCAAAAAGAAATATAAATACTTAAATAATCAAGAATATTTAAAATTATTTTTCATGTGTGACAGTCAATCAATCGGCTGTGAATACACAATTGTGGAAGAATAGCTATTTTTACTAACATAAATATCCTTCAGAAAAATTGTTTTCTTCATCGCATACCCTTAAGAAAATATTTTTTACATTACTCATTAAATTCCAAGAATTCTTATAAGTTCATTACATTAGTTAAAAAATGTATACAAGGAAAATCACAGCTTCATTCGAGACAATAGTTTACAACAAATTCAAAATATGTCCTTAAGTTATCAACTACTAGAACTAGGCGGCAACAAACATTTGAGATTCAAACTTCATATCATACCTTGACTAGGCCCATGAACTTCAAAAATTGTACAACACGCTTATTAAACTGCATCTGGAGAAGTTCAATAAAGCATGCAAACATACCTTTGATAAAAAGATATGCTACTGTATTAGGTGTCCGATTGAATGAAACTTGGAAGCCCACTCTTTCATTCATGATCTCTTAAATTTACTTACATTTTTAATTCCCTACTTCGAATCCATGATATAGCTTTGGAAGACAATTTTCGGCACCTAAGACTCAAGTCATTCAGTGAGGAAAGAAGAATGTTTGAAGTTTGAAGACTGTTTGAAGACACATGATCATGGAAGCAACTCTGACACTCTTTTTTGCAAAGTTGGTCCAGTAGAAAAGATATCACAATATTTGGAATGAAAGTTCCAAAAAAACATCTTCTTGCTATTGCTGTCTCTTATCAATTTCGTCTGTCAAATCTCGATTTTATAATGCTTGTTAAAACCATTCTCCGAAAACCCGTTTTTTCACGGTTATAGGTTCATCTGCTGTTGTAAAATACAAAGTCTTGAATAGCATCATAAATTCATTTCATATGTGTAAAGGCTATCACAAAACACGTACGACAGTAAACACTGACGTTTAAATCACAGTCGTGATCACGAGTCTCAATACATCAATGATTCGGTGTTGTTAACGTGAACGAGTTTCTTGCGAAACTTTTGGATGCGGTTCATTCTGACAGTGTTATTATACAATCCATCTAACCTCTAGCGTGTAAGGAATGTACAGTTCCATAAATTGGATGTGAAATTTGACATTCTCTGTCGAATACTCGATACACAGCCATCCTCACCCTTCATTTAAGCACTTTCTATCTTTAAAGTGGAGAAATAGTTATATTGATTGGCATATTATATTTCTATGCTCAAGAAGTAAATTTTGTGAAACAATATAAGAAAATAATAATTTAAATTATCAACATAAAAAACAGAAGTGCTCGATTGCACAAACTTTCTCGCATCATCTCTAACTTTTGCAATTTTCAAACATTCAGAGATATCGCCGAAAATGGGATTAGCACAATTTTTTAATACAACCGAGGGAAAAATTTACGGAAAAACTTTGGAGCTGTTTTTAAGAAAAAAATATAAATTACATTAACTTCAAACAGATAAAGTTTTGCCGTAGAAAAGTCGCCGATTTCCACCGCAATAAGACAATATTTTCTCTTGACTACGCAAATACGTACTAAGGCAAGAAAGTAAAAAATCAAAGGAGTCAATGAAGCCATTCATTCCTTCAAAAGAGTTTATACAAGAAAAGAAATGGGAGTCCCAATGTTAGAATTTCTCCTGCTAGTTTCCAAAAACGATCCTATGGACACATTATTTTTACTTTCTCGCCTTACGTAATAAAAAACAAGTATTGCAATGCATAGGATTCAAAGTTTAAGGTTTTTACATATAATGTCCTTGCTTCCAAATTAAAAAAAAAAATCTTGCGTATTTATCCAAATCATGATGGTAGATGGCAGATATTTAATTGTACCGTACATATAAATATCTAAATGAGACTCCAATACCTAAAAGAAGTTTCGTGCTTTGTCTATTAGGATATTCCATGATGTTTTGGTGTTCTGTAATAGGTATGTGTTTTTTTAGTTTTATTTCGTTTCTGTCCAATGTATTGCAAGGGGTAGTCCTGGTACTTAATCTAATAAACACTATTTTCTCCCAAAATCCCCCCCCCCAAAAAAAAACAAAATTCCGAAACGTGAGTAAAGATACAAAATATTATGAACAAACCGAATTTAAAAAAATCTTTATTAAAAGCTATATCACTTCGAGAACTTAGGTCTCTACGATGTTGCGTACACGAGTATTCATTCCCCTCGTGAATAAAACTATCCTCTGTACACAATTCAGTACATTCTGTACATAAAATACTTGACTATTAGAAACTGAAAATGGAATCTAAATACGCACGTATCCTTACCAGTCGATAAGGGAAGAATCGAAACCTGCTGTTCTCTAGTACCGATTCTTAGTTCAGACTGAACAAACATGGTATCTGAATAGGACAGGAGTGGTCGGAGGATTTAGTTTGCCGGACATTTCACCAGGATTCTTTTACATGGCACCCAGGATTTACCTTGGGTTTAGGAAACTATGGCGGATCCAACGGAAACTATGGCGGTAAATTCGAACTTACATCTCCCCTCCCTCCTCCTCACAAATGCTTTCTCAATTCGCCCCTTTGAGGAGGCATTGTACCAAACTACTGTGACCGGCCCGGCTCGGTAGCAAATATTTTTCCTCACGCGGCACCTCAACTGTTGGGAGATGGCAGCGCCTACGCGCCATCTCCTCTCATCCGGCGACGTCACGCCGCTTCGACCTTGTCCAATATCTCAATCTGAACCACTGGCCACGATTTTTTCTCGCCCGCCGAGAATGTTTCTGCAAATACCAACAGAAGATCCTTAATTTCGCACAAGATTTGTTGACTGCTGATTCGCAGCGACCGAGGTCGATGAAGCTGAAAATAAACAGATGCCTCTTGGTGGTGTTCTCCTTCGGTGAGCTGTAGAGATTTTCTGACGATACATTTTGCAAGGGAAAGCTCAAACCACTGGAGACCTAAGTTTATTTATTTATTGAATTTGGACGAGATTGAGGACAGTGGGGGTAATTTTGTAATGTGTTAAAATTGAAGGTAATACATCGAAAAAATAAACGTCACTTAATTTTTCAAGTACTAAGACACTTATAGATCAATTTCTAAGAACAGAAATTGAAGAAATTACTAAACAAAATCACGCAAGAAAACGTGGATGTTTCCGATATTGAATTCATAAATAATGTGTAACAGTAAATGCTACCAACAAACATTTCGGATACTTTCAAGTAGGCATGTCAAAATGCCCGCACAAGCTACCACCGCTACTTGCCCGCCGGAAGCGAGGCACTCCTGCAAGCCCGATTAACTATTCCAGGCTCCGCGTTCATTTTCCCTTCAAATCCAGAAAGTGATGTACACACGCAAGATGTGGCAGAGAAGAAGAGTACAAAGTATGTGTCGTCCTTTCACCCGTCATTATCATCATTTCATCGTCCATACCCCCAGGGCTAAAAACCCTGGGGGATAAAAAATCGGATTCAGCTAAATGCTGAATTAAATTAAATTTAAAAAAAAATTAAATTATTAAAAGTTGCATGCACCTGCCACCGCGATAATGATACTGAGCCACGGTAAATGCAGGGTGCATGCATGCGTGGTTCTAGTCGGCCTGTTCGCGTGAAAAAAACAACAACATTGTAGCGTCACTGCTTGCAGCAGCACTACGCCCAAGGTATAGGGTTTAGGGTTCTAAAAATAGCCGCCCGAACAAAGGGCTGGAATTTCCAGAAGAGATGGGCCGCTTGCAAAGACAACGCCAAAGACATCTTTCTATGCAGCGTGCGGGGGGAGGGGGAGAAATGACGTGAGAGTTCATGTGACTCGCCCCTATGCGAGGGTTGCCTTTTATATTTCAGGATTAGAGAACAAAAACCAATATTAATCATCGAAAATCACTTTATTATTTTTCAAAATATCCCCCATGAAGATCTATACACTTTTGCATGCGTTTGAACCAATTGTCGAAGCACTTTTGCCACTCTGATTGAAGTATCTCCAAAACATGCATTCTGAATACAGCAACCGCTTCTTCAGGTGTCAGAAAACGTTGACCTTTCAGTTTGTTTTTTACGTACGGGAATAAAAAGAAGTCATTCGGTGCCAAGTTAGGACTATACGGTGGATGACTCATCAAATCAATGTTTTGGGTGTACAAAAATGCAGTTGTTTGAGCCGATGTGTGAGAGCTCGCATTGTCGTGGTGAAGAGTGATCCGTATTCGGCGGTTGGTTTTCCTGATTTCTTGGAAAACAGCTGGCAAACAAATCATTGTATACCACTCAGAATTGACTGTTCTGCGTTGTTCTAGTGATTCGGTTGCAACATGTCCAGTTTTTTGGAAAAAACAGGCGAACATCTGTTTGGAAGTGCTTCGCGCGCGAACAAATTTTGTTGGATTTTGCTCATCTTGAAACACCCATACAGTCGACTGCTGTTTACTTTCGGGGTCATACGCGTAAATCCACAATTCACCACCTGTCACGATGTCATAGACGTCTTTCAAAGCACCGCGATCGTATTTTTTGAGCATTTCTTTCGACCAATCGACACGAGCCTTTTTTTGAGCGATTGACAAATTGTGTGGGATCCAACGCGAACAAATTTTTTGACAGTCAAATGTTCATGCAATATTGAATGTATGCTGGTCCCTTAATGCCTAATGTTGTCTCAATCTCACGATAGGTCACATGACGATCTTCCAATATCAGTTCACGCACAGCGTCAATGGTTTTCGGAACAACAACTGATTTTGGACGATCTTCGCGAAATTCGTCTTGGAGTGAACTGCGACCACGATTGAATTCACCATACCATCGATAAACACTGGTCCTTGATGGAGCTTCATCGCCAAAAATTGAATTAAGTTCATCCATGCACTGTTGCTGAGTTAATCCACGTCGAAAGTTGTACAAAATAATCGCACGAAAATGTTCACGATTTAATTCCATTTTTGGGCCAAGATGAATCTTTTAAGTTACTATAAACAACACAAATAGCGCTCGTATGTCAAAACGTTCTGAGTACGTATAACCTAAAAACATACAACTTTACGATAGAGCTGTCAGTTGCCAGATTGCAATACCAGGGTTGCCAAATCCCGAAACATAAAAGGCAACCTTCGTATAACGTCGCGTCGCGATGGCGCGGGATTAACAACTTTGGATTTCTCGTGGCGAGTCCACAAAACGTTATCCGCCCAGGCTGGTGCGGAGTGCCGATGGCACATGGTGGTTCGATGTGTTCGGACCAGGCGAAGTGTTCCTCGACACTGTAAGGCAGATTGTCGATCTGCCGGGGCACACCTGATGCCAAATTGCGAGGCGGCCTAGCAGGCCTGTCGCCGGCGCCACCGCAAGGCGCATGTAGAGAGAGGGGTGTGTGTGCAGTGATAGCTTTAACAAACCGCCTTAAGAGTGAAGTTTTGTAGATATGTACATCTATGTATATATAGATATGTACATCTATATATTCGTGCCTGCTTTCCTTGCGTAGATCCCTACCCACAATGTTACTATATATACATATCGTTTTTATCCAGGGACATATTTTTCCAGGGACAATTTTTGCCTGTTTTCGTTTTGCTATTTACTGTCTAAAGAAGAATGAGAAAGTAATTAACAATTATTATTAACATTATCTCCTCTAGCAAAAACTCCACTTACATTTATTATATGGTTATCTAATCCCGTTGTTCAAATGAAATTCACAGTTTTGTTCAAGTACGCGCTTGTCGTTCAGTCGCTCTTTTCAGTACTAGAGTTAAGGGTTAAGGGCGAGCAATGCAAAGGAAAGAGAGAAATTTAAGGCCCCTCTCCATTTCATTTTTTCCAAATTTCATATGCTCCAGAAAATAACGACTACATTAAATATATGATGAAATATTTATAACACATAAAGCCGGGATTTGTTTCATCAACAGGGAGAAAACATTTTCTGACGATGTGATATATGGCTTCAAAGTAACGAAATACAAAATAATAACAACATTTTCATTGTAACGTTATCATTTTCTCTGTGGAGGCAGAAGAATTATTGTAAAATTCCATCATGATAATAATATAATTATTATAATAAAATCAAAAAATCACTAATAATAATTTAATTATTCAAATTATCCAGACATGGTACGATACATCCCATCTTGTGTAGCTGGAAGCAAATTTCAAAACATTAAATTCACCAATTTTAAAAATGAATAATAAGAAAACTGATCAAAACAAAACAAAACAAAACAGGAAGTAAATTTGTGTCTATTGGTCATTATAGGGTCAGATTAATGTGAGTAGCCAGTTAGCATTGCTCACAGGCCTGAGTCCTGTTTTTATTTAATATCCACGCCTGGGGGTGAGGGAGACACGTGGTGTGCATGACGTATTCCCATCAACATATCTAGCATACTTGTGCTACCTGAGCTTTTCTTTCATCACACAGCTATAGAAACTCAGACGATTGTATTAGAAGGCTTCGACTTTATTTTTGCCCGACCAGAACTCGAACCCAGGATGCACCACCGAAGTCTATCACGCTGTTCATGAGCCACTCGAGGGGCCGAAAAAATATTATTAAATTTGTAAAAAGTAATAAATTAAAAAAAGCTTGTAAAGGCCAACGAATGGCCACGTACCTTCAGTAAGCTTATTAATTTCCTACATCTTACAAATTTCAGAATTTTATATTTTGCTGCAGTTTTTGTTTTTCTTGTCATCAGTTTATAATTTAGGTGTATTTTATTGTACTTCTTTTTTAACATTTGCTTGTGGCCACTGATGGAGTAAATACTTCGATATATGTCTAGGGAATTTGAATAATTAAATTGTTAGTTTATTTTCCGTTAATTCGAATTATTTTGACATTATTGATATAATAAGGAGTAACCTTTCAAAAACGAAATAAAAATCTCATACTAATAATTCGTTATAATGAATTGTAGAATACAATTTAATTTCTTTAATACCAAATGTAAGGATTTTTCGATTTCAAAATCCCCTTATTTTCAGTCATAGGTTCTCAAACGGCAATCCTCTACGGACTGAGAAGCTATTGTAGAGAGACCCTGAAGGCGCCAAGTGAAATTTTGGTCTATTTGCGATTGTTGCCTCTGGTTGTCACGGCGTAGAAATTGAATCTTATTTCTCTGGTATTTGTTATAAGCGTTTAGACTCTAATGTGCACATCGATTAATGTTTCCGATTTTTACCTCGATTTTTTAAAATTCAAATAATTATTTTCAAGACGAGCAAAATATGAAAGTACATTACTACTTTTGAACTTCAGCAACGGAATTCATCTGTTCATCTTTCTCCAACTGTAAAACATAATCGAGACAATCATACGCGATTAAATTCAAATTAGTAAAACTAATAAAATCTGAAGGGTGCGCCCTTTCTTTCTTGCGATCAAAGGAGAGCGACATAGAAGCACTCTCCTCCGGGTCATTTTCAGGTACTCGCGAAGTTCGTGGCGTCCTTTGCAACTCAATTTTTTTAAGGACGCGGTTACGCGGTACAGCACGCAGCTGCGAGGTGCTCCCCGCTCCCCCCATTCGTCAGTGGTCGGAGGCTGCACGCGGTACCTTTTTGAAATCTTTCTTTTTGTGTGAAACAAACGTTTTGACCGGTGCGACACCGGACGCATTGGGCAGGGGGGGTTATCATAAAAAACACGAGGCTGCTGTTCTTGTGTGACCTTTCCGAGGGTTGGTGTGCAGCAACCTCCTCCTTTGTTTCCTGTGAGGGCGGGCGGCCCTGCATCGGGCCGAGTTCCTCCCTCCTTTTCGTGGTCATAAGTCCGCCCACACGTGAAGAAAATTCGCGCCGCCGCCGTCGTCACCCTTGTGCTGTGCCGCGGATCCCCGATGCCCCTAACGGTTCACTTTGCCAGCCATGGAGCGTTGCGTTTCGTTCTGAGAGCTGGAGTATCGTTACAGTATCTACCTAACCAGCGATCGAATTAAGAATGTTCTAACATTTTAGTGATGATATTATATTCAGTATGAACTAAGACACAGAATTACCAATTTCTCTAGAATCGTCTTCAGCCAAGTACATCGTTAGATTACAATTGTTAATGTTACTGTTTCTAGAAATCCTACGACCATTTTTATTTTAAACTGCGTTACAGTCATTTGTCTCATTAATACGAGTGTGGAATTAATATTATTTAAGTAAAGAATAAATAAATATTAATTAAATCGTGTCGTTCTTCTAAACACTATTAAACGCTCAATTAAAACGCTTAATAATCTACTAAACGATTAATTAATTTGAAAAATATAAATTAACAATTTTACTCATTATTTAAATCATAAGAATAATTAATCAATCGTATAGGATTAATCGATTAATTCGTAACGATTAATAGATAGATATTAATTTAATCAAGAAAATCGTCAATTAGATATTAATCGATTATTATTTCATAATCGCCCATCCCTACTCTGGACGGGAACAGGGATGGCGGCTGACAGACCTCGATCTTAAATTTTCAGGATTGTGTTTCCAGGTCAATCTTACTTTCATTATATTATTTCATTTATTTGTTTTTACAAAATAAGTTTATACTATGACATATTTTCTTCGTAATAATAACTCCAAGTTTTTTGGTTTATTTTACTAATTGTTAGTTTTGATTGATTAGTGATTAATTGCGGACGCATCAACTACTAAGGTCATCAGTTCTCAGTAAGTGTAGTGCGTGTTTTTTCTCTGGAAGTGGCGGTTATTGTCCGCCGGTAGATGGTGAGATCCTGGCATGTGTTGTAGTGTCGTGCATGTTAGTGGAAGTAAGGGAGGATAGGACAAGGAAGAGGAAGGAAAGATCGTACGCGGTCCATGGACGGTTTGTCAGGGTATATTGCTCCAGCATTTGCCTGGTATTGATAGGCGAAACCACAATACTACCGATCAGAGCAGCCGGCTGCTAGAATTCACCTCTACACAGCGACTGAACTCGCTACAGCTATCTAGCTAGTGCCGAAATTCCTGCCACCGTCGGGTTTCAATAAATTTGCAAACCATTTTTTTAGTTCATTAATTTTAATGCCAATTTTATCAATTTAACTTGCACAGCTCTTTAAATATATTTAATTGAGATTTCAAAAACTGGAATATTAATTACAAGAGAAAATTATAAAACATACAACAATATTGGTTTTGCCTGACGTTTAGAGATGTCAGGGCGGTGAGCGGAGGATTTGTTTGTTTGATTAGTAATACCGGGCCCGACAACTACTAAGGTCATTAGTCCCGTAAGTGTAATGTATGTTTTAACTCGGAAGGTGATAACCTCGATCTTCTCCCGCTAGATGGCGAGATCTGGCTCCAACCTACGTCCTCAAACAGTTATCTCCCAACAGCGAGGCACCGCTCTAAGCTCCCTTCTGGTCTCCCGATCAGTGTGTTATTGTAGTGCATGTGAGTGTGAGAGTATGTAAGTAAGGGGCGAGGACTCGATGAGGAAAAGGAAGGAAAGTTCGGGCGCATTCCGTAGCCTGTTTGTTAGGGTACTGCTCCGGCATTTGCCTGGTGTTGATCGGAGATACCACGGAAAACTACCTATCAGAGCAGCTGGACGCTAGAATTCTCCTCCAGACTGCGGGTGAACTCAATCTAGCTAGTGTCGAAAATCCGTCTCCGTCGTGATTCGAACCCCATGACCTCCCGGTAAGAGGTAATGGAGTGAAATCAGCTCACGTCGTGACCCACATTGGAGGTATATGGAGGGAAGCCGTCTCATCCATCAATACGCCCGCATATCGTAGCTTCTGTGTAATATCCTAGGACGTGCGAATACCGTGTGCCATTTCTTTGTTTTTGTTCAACTATTAAAAAAGATCCTCACTCTTTTGAATGCCAAGGGGCCCCATGTAGAAATCCGCTTTGAGAGTCGATAGTATATGGGGCGGCGGCGTAATCATGGCGGGGATGGAGGGGGAGGGAGAGGTGGTGGGGAAGGTTGGCCGTCGGGCGCAGCACCTCCCCGACCCTGTATGCGCCGACCTTGAACCGGGAAGGCCGACCGCAGAACTGGTTGCGCTCACGCGCTGCGCGACTATGCGCAACGCCACAGCCACGCGACCGCGGCATCACGCCGCCACGCCGCCACGCCGCCACACGACCACACCTCCGCGCATGACAAAGATTAGAGGAGAATATTATTGTTCTCGGCAAATTTTCGCTTGGGAAGCGAAGCACTAAATACGACAACTCTGGTGTGACTAAAATGATTTCATTAAACAAACACTTCCGGTGAACGATTCGCGAGCGAAACGTTTATTGATAAAGTAATATGACTTAAGAAAATTAGTGTTGCTACAAAGTGGCTAAGAATTTCTTGCATTAGTTGTCCTATTCTATTGAGACGGCGCTAGCTTTTCGGTTTTGCCTTACCCTCCTCCCAACTGCCATCTGTTGGCACCTAAAATATCTGCCAGGGCGTGTAACGGTACTTATTGTTTCTTTGGGGACATTTCCAGCGAAGAACATTTTAGCGCACCCCGAATATCGCATAGGTAAAACTCAGTTCTCTACCACATATTTGCCCATCTCAGTGCTTGTGCTCTCTGGGGGAAAAGACCAGATTCCTCAATTACACACACATCTCGCGCATAGTTGCCTGATGGGCCAAAATATTATGGAAGGATTAGGATATAGATGTAATACGTGAGGGACTCGCTTTCTCCCCCCACCCCCGCACACACAGACACACACACTCACTCACACACACCACGAAGACACCTTAAAACATTCGTGCCTGGCGAGTTTCGTACCAAGCAATGAGTCCGTGGAAACGGTGAAAATTATGCGCTTAGCGCTAAGTGGCATTCACCTTTTCATGATTCTTTCCTCATTATCCCATTCCTAGTGTCCAAAGTGTCACACGTTGTACTTTATGCATATATTATCGTACGGTAACAACATTTTAGCATGTTTGTGAAGTGAGAGAGTATATTTTGTGGGCCCGTCAACTATTGTAGTTAGTAGTGAGTGAGTATTTAGTGTTTCCGGGGGCGTCAATTACTTTGGTTATTCCGTGAATGTAGCGCACATTGCATGCGGGAGGTGGCAATATTCCTCCCCGATCCGAAGATCCGGCACCGACCATTACGTTGGCTTGCAAGGTTTTGCTTTCTCCATTTACCTCCCTCAGCGAGGCACCGCCCCAGCCAGAAAATGCTCTAAGGTTCCGACTGGACTCTTTTTTTTCAACTTTCTCCCCGCCAGTAGCCCTGGCGAGGCGGGAGTTTATTGTCATGTTGGGGGTACATGCGCCGCAGTTCTTTGGCTTATGCGGCAAAGAAGGGGGCAGTGCTTACGTACTAACTTATTTCTAACTTAACCTATGGATGAAGCCGGCGCTTTGGCTGACAATTTAAGATTTGCACTAACACGTTATTGGTATTTTATTTGATGATTTATTTGATTTAGTTTTCTTGGTTTTGTTTTTTTCATTTACTAGCACATTCACTGGGTTCTCTTTACATTTGACACACGCACTTTCACACGATTCTATATACACCCTAAAACACTATTTACACTGCACTGTGCGCCACGGCGCCGACTTTGCTCCAAGCGTCCGTGGCGGCTAGGCACAATGTGCCCTGGCAATTTTAATGGGTGGTGCCTCACTTGTCCCGCTGGGAGCCTCACGCCGCTGCTCGCAGAGCTCTGCGAGAAGCTGCGGAGGTAGCGCCCGGAACGTGGAGGCCACTTGCTTGGGCCCTCTTGGAGCAAAATACGTCCGGTGGACTTCACAGTTCAGCGACCGGCCGGTTTCGCGCAAGAGCCGCGGAGCTTTCGGGCCCAGCGCCCGCGTGAGCGCCGCGTGTGCCCTCCGGCGGATCTCCTCCGGCAGCTGATTACTTACGCCCAAGTAGGTTACATTGTTCCTATGGTGGCGGTTAGGAGGAGGAAGAGGGAGATGCGGCCGCGTGGCGGTCCGTACCGCTCGGTTCTCGGCCGCCCAAATCGGGCGTAAGGTCGAGACCGGCGCTGCCGCAAAGGTTTCGCAAGCATAGATGCATAGGCTACGTATGCAGGCGGTGAAAAGGAGACGCTTCTGTGAGAGAGATAGGTCCGGAGAGCAAAGGAGGGGACGTAAGAAGGAGGTCCTCGCAAGAATTTGGTGGCGAAGGTCCTTGGCGTGCTTGTGCCAACAGAGGCCACGATCTAGAGTCATGCCAAGGTACTTCGCGCTTGGGGATCTAGGGAGATGCGCGCCCGCAAGCAACAACCTTTCCTCGGGGTCTGCCCTCTGACGGGTGAAGTTAACGGCCACGCATTTTTCAAGATTTAGGGTCAGGCGTTTCTGGCAGAGCCAGGTGGAAAAGGCGGGGAGGCATTCATTCAGGTATCTCACTGCTTCCCTGCTGTTCGCCGATTTCGCATAATACGCAAAGTCGTCCACGAACATCAGGAGCCCGCAACGCTGAATTCCCGTTCCTCTTTCTGCTAGCAGAGGCGCATCATTGACGTACAAACCGAAGAGGGTGGGGGAGAGCACACTCCCCTGTGGAACTCCCGCCTCGGCGCTTCTTAGGGACGATTGTACGTTGTTAACTCTCACTCTGAACGTTCTCTCTGTGAGAAAACTACCTATCAACCTCGTGTAGCAGTCGCTGATCCCTGTTTCGATGAGACATAAGAGTGCCCCCTCATGCCACATCGTGTCGAAGGCCGACCGCATGTCCAGGAAGACGGTAGGCAGGTTCTGTCGCCTCTCGAGAGAGACGCCGATCTCTGTGCAGAGGCGCGTCAGCTGCTGCGCGGAGCTATGGCCCGCTCTGAACCCGAATTGTTCGTCTCGGAGGAGACCTAGACGCCGTATTTCCTGCTCCAAGCGCACCAATATGAGGCGTTCTAGAGTATTTCCTAGGAACGAGAGTAGACTAATGGGTCTATAACTACTCGACAGGAAGAGGCTCTTAGCGCACTTGGGTATTAAGCAGATGCTCGCTGTTTTCCACGGCGCGGGATATATCCTTGTGCTAAGCAGGCATTGAAGAGTGCCGGGAGAAATTCAACCCCTTTGTCACCAACGGCTCTCAAGTGGGCGACGGTGATGCTGTCAGGGCCGCAAGATTTTTTTGGGTTGAGGTGGCGGAGCACTCCGCGGAGCTCTCCATCCGCCACGCGACGGGCTGATGTATTAGGTGTGACTGCCAGGAGGCACCGTAGGTGCTCCGCAGCCACGTGGGAATCGCTGGCTCCGGCGCGTTGAGTCGGAACTGCCGCTCGAGCGAGTCAGCAAAGACTTCGCTTTTTGCAGCGTCGTCCCACACATTCACCGGTGCAGGAGGAGGTTGACCAGGGAGCCTTGGGATGTCCGCGTTGGTTTGAATGGGGTGATTTACTCCTGGTTGCCGCCCCCGCGCTTTGGATAAGCCCCATTTGCGTTTATTGTGGAGATTGCACTCTTCTATTGTACTTTTCCACCGAGCGTTTCTCTCGTCTCTCAGAGACTTCTCGGAATTCTCTGCTCAGCGCTCTCGCCCGCTCCCCGTCTGCGGGATCACCGATTCAGCGATGCTTTACTGCTCTGCGGAGCGCTTGCAGTGTCCGTTTTTGCTCCTCTGTGAGCTCGGGACGAGAATCCGGCCCGCGCGGCACTTTCGTGACCTTTTTGTAAACGGACATAACCGTGTCAGTGAACAAGTTCACCGCAGATTCTATATCCATGTTTGTCACCAGCGGTCTCTGCTCGAGCAAATCGCTCACTTGAGCTTGATAACCGACCCAGTCAGTGTCGCGCGTTGTTCGCATTCTTTGCTGGCGTGCTGCGACAAGAGATGCCACCACACATATTACCGGATTGTGATCGGAGTCTAGTTCGGGTAGTGACGACGGTACATCGCCATCAACCCCCTTCGCGATCACAAAATCGATAATACTCGGTCGCTTGCGCTTTCCGCGCTGGGCTGTCGGGAAATATGTGGGACGTTTCGGTGCGAATACACATACGCCCCGTCTCGTCGCTGCTAGAGTGGCTAGATTGGTGCCGTTCGTGTTGTAACCTAAGCAGGCCCATGACCGGTGTCTTGCATTGAAATCACCAAGTAGCTGAACCTTAGTGTCGAGCGCGAGAATTGCTTCGATCTCAGAGGCGTTGAGAGTTTGATCTGGGCAGTAGACAGACACGACAAGGAGTCGTTTGTTTCCCATCCAGATGTACGCTCCAACAGCTGCGAGTGATGCCAGCATTAGGGTCGAGAGGTTTGCCTGGTGCTGAGGGATGTCGCGGCGAATGTTCAATGCGACTCCGACTCCCAATCTGCCTATACGGTCGCTCCAGTACGTTGCGAATCCTTGAATTCGGAAGTCGCTCCGGTCGTTGAACCACGTCTCTTGTATCGCCATGATATCGAGATCATATTTTTGAATGAACTCGCCTATTTGCTGGGCTGTATGCAGTGCGCTACGCGCATTCCAAGTGCATGCGCGCAGCGGTTGCATGCAGGTAGATTCTGGGTGTCTCCTAGTGGTTTGCGCCATCTTCGGGGAGAAGAGCTGCCAGTTGTGCAAGCATTGCCAGAAACTAGCTTGTGGAGAACGCTGCAGGGGCGGCCGCGGGTGAAGCGCTGGTCCGCGTCTCCACCGCACCGGTTGCATCACGCGACACGGGGGCCTGAGCGGCATTTCCCTCTGCTAGGGTTTGTACCACCGCTGACCAGACAGTCTCGTTACTTGCCTGCCGGGCTGCACCGCCCTGATTTCGGACAAGGGTGCCGTGGTTTGACCGCCCAGCGTTTTCCATGTCATCGTCTGAGGGACGACCGGGGAGACTAAAGTAGCTGCAGCCGGAGTACGACGCTATATGGCGTCCGCCGCAGTTGCAGCATTCAGGTGGGAGGTTGAAGTTACCCCTTTTAGGGCAGTTTGCCGTGCCCATGTACTCCGGCTTGTTCTGTTCCGTAGGGTGGCCATTTCCCTTGCAGAGCTTGCAGCGGTAGTCATAGGCGCAATTGGCCGAGTGGTGACCCCATCTGCAGCAGCGAGCGCAAAAGAGGCGTCGTGCCCTCTTTTCGCGCTCTACAATCACGTCGAAGCTATCCAACTGACGGACCTAATATAGATTTTGCGCGAGGCAGGTGTGTCACGTAGGGTGACCATGATGCTCCGTGAGCAGTTTACTGCTCTGCCATTCATTTATTACAGGTTCACCTTCACCTGCGGGTCCGGCGATCGCAGATTCTTTTAGACGCCAGTGTTGCCTGACGCCCAGGGGGTCGTAGCCAAGCTCTCTCAGCTCTTGCACCCTCGGTGAACCCTCTCGGGAGTCTCATGATTGTTACTGAGGGTCTTTTCATGCCCTTCATGCGATGGCGGGTGCGAGAAGAGAAATATGTTTTGCAAGTTAGCATATTTCTCCGCCTCTAAGTAGGCCAACTTGTCGGTGGTGTGGGTTGCGTAGACAATACACTTCCCCCGCGTGTTGGTTCGGCCAATTGGTGCCTTTTTTCCTGTTGCGACGCCCAGCGCACGACCGTGGGCGAGCACAGCATGGGGGGGGGGGAGATCCTGAGCCTTATGTAGTATGGCTTTTTCGGTGGCCGTGAGGCGGCCGCCGCTTGGGGCTCTCGTGTTCCGAGCGGGGCGTGCCCGGGCGCCTCCGTCAGGGAATTAGCGTTGCGGGGCCCGCCGCGCTGGTTGACGGGGACGGTTTGCCAGCCGCCATCTGTGCCCTCGCCGTCGTGGGTTTGGGAGGGAGGGGACTGGGCGGTGGAGTCGTTACCTGCGGCCGGGGATTCCCGTCGGGCGCCGGGGGTGGTTCCGCTCTGGCCCGCGGGCGGAGGTGCCGACGCTTCTTCTTGGGCATGGGGGAGATCGCCGCCCTCGCCGCGGAGATCCTGGGACCCTCCGGGGACGTATCCGTCTGGGATGGGGCCAGGGCCTACAACTACGGCTGTAGCAGCGACCTTCGGCTTTCGCCGACGGTTGCGGTTCCTCCCTCTGGAGGTGGTGGTCGCGGGGCCGGTGCCCGCTTCGGTGGACGGCGGTCGGCCGGTTTCGCCTCCTCCGCTACTCATTTGCGAGGAGGGGGGGGGGGGTCGCGGGTGGCCCGCTTGGGCCGCTGTCATCTGGGTTGCGGGTGCCGGTAGCTCGGGCTGTGCTACTGGGGAGGGGAGTGTTGCACTTTCCTCCACTGGATTGCCGCTATTTCTGCAGCAGGTCCCGGAGGCCAGCGGCGTTGCGGATGGGTCGCCAGTGGTTTGTTATGTGGCTAGGGAGTGCGTTTCGAATGCGCGCACCCTTTCCAGCACTGAGGGCGAAGGCCGCGGTTCTGGCGTGGGGCTGGAAGTAGCCTGAGCGGTAGGTCCGCCGCAGTCCTTCCAAAAGCACCACAGCTCTGTTACGCGAGCCCGTGCGAAGGCGAGGTTCCTCCCATTCGTTGCCGTTCTTGTTGCAAGCTGCGGGGGTGGAGGAGGAGAAGGAGTTCCATGTGTCTCCACACACCCTCTGCAAGCGCAGAGTAGGGACTCGCCGTGGAGTCGAGCCCATATCGATGGCGGAAGGAGCAGTCGCGGCAACTTCCACCGTGCTATTTTCGGCCGATGGCCGAGGCAGCAGCGGCGGCGGTGGTGGCGGAGCTGCAGCGGCAATGGTGGCGGCGGGCAAAAGGCGCAGGCCCGGGTCTATGCGTGCTGGCGTTCGGGTCGGCCAGAGGAGCGGAGCGGCAGGGGCACATCCGCACCCTTCGACCGCTCGTTGCGAAGTGACTGGACTCCCGGCATTTGTGGTAGTGTGTGCGGGGGAGGGGGAGTAAGAAGAGTGATCACAAGCATGAAGCAGGGATCGCAAGCATGCGATTCGTGGCCCGTTTTTAGGATTCTGCTCCGGAATTTGCTTGTTATTATTCGAAAAAAAAAAACACGGAAAACTAACGATCAGAGCAGCCTTCCTCTAGAATTCTCAGTGACCAGTTGTGAATTCAGACAGTGAACGAATTCGATCTAGATTCATGTAGCTAGTGTGAAAAATGTGCCACCATCGAGATGTTCGCAATGCCATCGGATGTTCCACTGAGCCATCGCAACAGATAAGTTAAAATAGACATTGCAGTCTGTCGAAAGACTGTTTCATAAATCTCTGACTCATCATATTACCATAACTGCCGACACGCCGGTAGGTCCGTCGCGTTGTGGCCCCCGTACCTACGTCCACGATGCGGCACCATGTACATATGGTGCCTCTGGTACGATCTGTTCACGCAGGCTACATCGACAACTCCGGGTCGCAACGTAATTACGTTGCCATATTATTATTTCACATATCCATTGCGAGATTTGCTATCAAAGTGCTAGTATTAGATATCGCATTTGAAATGGGGAAAATGTTTGCATTGTAATTTTTACAGATATAACTGTTAATTAAAAAAAATGAGTAATAAAAATCCCGTAAATTGATCAAGATATTAAATAATTTAGTATTTTAGTGTATCTAATGCTGCCCTAGTATTAATGAGTAACGAACACTTTTCAAAGATTAAAATGCAACAATGTTTTCGTTCGTTTTGTTCTGAGGACTTGAAACGCACATTCTTTTCATTAGTCATATTAGAGAGATGTTAGATATAAAAGTGTCTAACAAACAATGTCTCCCTTCAGAGAGCAATATGCAAGCTAGAAATGCTAAGGGACAGGGAAAATAGGAAATATTTAATAATGCAAATTTCTATTTGAGTCTTAAAATCACCAATTCTCCCGAGAGTCACTGATTCGTTGCCTATTAAAATAACAAACATGAATTCCATATCAAAGAAAGGGAAGTCACAAGTCCCATGCCATACAGTTGTGTAGCGTCTTGTCGCGCTAAAACACCGAGATAAGCATGTAGCAGACGGTGGGCATCGCCGGATGTTTAACAAAGGGCGGAGTGAGGCGGCGGTAGGGTGGAGGTAATGGGGGCGGCAGGTAGCACCGAAGGGCCTATATAAGGCCACGAGAACAATCCGCCCCGATCTTCTTGTTTCCCAGCAGAGTCGGCGGAAGGTGATGCGTGAGTTTGTGCGAGTAGGTGCACGAGGGCAAGGGGCCGGCAATTCTTTGTCGAGACTAGCGAGACATGTAGATGGTCTCGGGGTAGAGCGGTGCTCCGCACAGGGAACATTGATCGTATGTTGCGGTGTGGTAGCCGTTCCGTAAATTATCTCTCCTAGCAGTGGGTTCTATTTATTTAGTTAATTGTAAGCAGTGTAATTGTTTAATTGTGACTACGTTCTAGATTGTGAATAAATCTACTGTTTTTACAAACCACTCTCGTTTGTGTTCTGATTGCACCCGTATGACGCCACGCAATAGAAATAGAATCGTTTTAAAGACTGTACAATTAGTATAACATTTTTTTGGTTTTTCATCGCATATTTCTAATGTAGTGCATCTGACTACTTTCAACCCATTGCTTTAAGGAGCTCTGCCATTCGCAAGGAATTGATCGGTAGAAGCCATCGGAAGGACTGAAAACCACTGGCCTCTAGACTTCCTATTATTATTATTATTATTATTATTATTATTATTATTATTATTATTATTATTATTATTATTATTATTATTACTATTATATATAATAATATAACACAAGGGACAGATGGACAGAGGGACAGACGGACAGGCGGACAGACGGACGTTGAAATCTCGAAATCGATTTTCCGCAGCAAAACATAACTTTCCTTATATTACGTATATCACTTCGTTTATACGTACGTATACGGGAAAGTAAAAATATTTTCTCAAAACCGAATCCAAATATTTTCTATAATTTTTTTTCTCGAATACGGCAAATTACGCTTAAAATAGCTAATTGTGGTTAAATTGTGATAAAAAAGTATAATTGTGGTAAAATTTCCTGAATTTTCGGAGATAGAAAAGTTACAAAAATGCGATAAACTATGTTGTAGTACCATTAGTTTAAATTCCAACCATGCCCTACTCGCCCCGCAAGTACTTTGTTGCGCTTTTAATATTTTGTGTTCTATCATTCTGTGGCAATATCGTTTTACTTCCTTCCTTACTTCGTGTTTTTATAAGGTGTCGAGTGAGTTTAAGAACTTTTCCTTTTCCCGCATCTTAATGAATGCTTCATCTGAATTTTCTTATGTAATATACATTATTCAATATTCGTGATAAGTCATCACAGTCATCGGCCCCACTAGCTGCCAGCGAAACAATATGGATTGTCAGCTTAATAAGTTTCTTGTGTATTCAGTTCCCACTCTATTAAACGATTGCGAATGCAGAACACTAAATGGGATATGAATGCCAAAGTTCGTCGGCAAATAAGGAAAGTTATGTGTTTTTTTGTTATATACCTTTATTTATTATTCATTTTATCATTTAATGTAAGTAATCTCTGTCATTTTTCTGCAGATACTATTTTCAACATATGTTCTCGTTTTATTTGTACAATTAGTTTAAAAGTTATTGTACAAATAATTTTAAGCAATATCTTGTTGGTATCGCAACGCTTTGTTAATTCAAAACTTCGGCGGCCCTTAATGGCACTTTGGAAATTCTTCTGTCCCAGTCCCTTTTATTTCTCACAGTACTATGTTACCGTCGTACACGGTTGGTGAGGGCCGAGTAAGAATAAATAAATAAAAAAATTACTTTGCACCATGGTAATTATACATGTATACCTTGCAACGCATTATCACACCAAAGACCGAGCATTCTAATACTAGCGCAAAAATCTGCGATTTTGCAACAGAAAAACTCGTATTATGGGTCCATAAAAATCCATCTAAAGTGATCTTGTTCCGCTAAATTGCGGGATCCGGCGCCGACCTACTGTGAGCCAGCGGGGTTTCCCCAAACAGGTATCTCCCACCAGCTGGGCACCTCTCCAGTCGGGACAAACTCTAATACGACCGGTCTCCCGGTACGTGAGGTAGTGTCGTGCATGTATTAAGTATGTGTAAGGGATAGGATAGGACAAGGAATGGGAGGGATATATCGCGCGCGGTCCTTGGCCTGTTTGTTTGAGTACTTCTCCGGCATTCGCCTGGTGTTGAAAAATCACGGAAAACTATCGATCAGAGCAGCCGGCCGCTAGAATTTTCCTCCAGACAGCAACGGAACTCGACCTAGCTGTCTAACTAGTGCCGAAAAACATGCCACAGTCGGGAATTGAACTCCAGGATGTTCCGGTCAGAGGCACTGCAGTGACATCAGTTGATGCTCTGAGCCAATTTTGATGTGGTACACTCTCCAAAAAGACAGCAGAGGCAAGTGCTAATCGATGCAAAGATGCACATTTCAAGGGCAAAACTAGATATGTTTGTGGAAGATCTGAAGACTCTCCGTGTCCAGAATACTTTGAGTCCTACCACGCAGAATGAGTAGATTGTTCTTGAACATATTTTGTTATGTAGATTATAAGGAAAATTGTCCAATAATTGTAAATCCTAGCGTTGAAATAAATATATAATTGGTGTGTAAAGATTTGTTTTCCCTTCTGCAGTGCCTAAACACCTAATTGCATGTCCTTTATTTCCATGATGTCCTCAAATGAGAACTAATGAATTTTTAAAACTTCCAGGGGGACATTTTTGCAATTCTCTTTTGCAACATGATCTTGGTACATTATTTGATGGAAAAAGAAGCATAAATATGTTTTTATTGATCATTATCATAATTCATGCATGAGAGGGTTAAATATTTTTCTCAAGCAGGTCCCATTTTCAGCAGATTGTATATAATTACTAAAACTGCAAAAAAGTTCAGAAGCACAATATTGATAATAGAATCGTTTTCTTTGATAAAATATGTTCTAAGAAATTAGATATTTTAAAATGAATCGTGTATATTTTTGTATAAAAAGTAGTTTTGTGCATCAGTTTTGTTTGAAATGAAAAACAATTTTGTTTTAAAAAAAATGGCTCCAAATATTTTCTTGAAATTTTTTACTCGGTTAGAGCAAAAAAAAAATTAAAATGAGGCGTTTCGTATTCGTAAACTCTGAGTTTTCGATAATTACAAAAGTTAGAAAGAAGGCAAAAAAGTGTTATAGCCACACTAGTTTAGTGTGACGTAATCGAAGTTAATGCAACATGTTTTTAAAATGCGGCATACCCAGAGCACAAGGAAACAGTTCAATTAATTGACTGATTAATGGTTCCAGCCACGTCAATGAACAGTAGGATGTCCCTTATAGTGCAAAAGAATTGTTTTTGATTTTTTTGGGGCTCACCCCTAAATATTTCATTGTGTTAAATATACTCAACAATAAAATTTCATCTCAATAAACCCATATTAACCCGTGCCGATTTGAGAGCGAAATTTGAATGTTAAGGATGATTGGTTTTGTTCTAAATCAGTGGAAAACTACTGATACATGTTTAATATATAAATTTATATTATAATTTAATTCATTTTCACTCTTTAGACTGCGTTATGGTTGTCTTCGTTTCTTGAGGGTACTTTTTTCAGCGTTTCCTTCTGGCACCTTGAGCACAGGGACCGATGTTCTTTAACAACAAAACACAAATTGCTTTCGCTCCTCATCTTCAGTCAGTAGTGCATTAAAATCGTGCCATAATTTAACAGCCCTTTCAACGCAGTCATTCACAGCTTTCTACTTTATAAATAACCTTTGAGCTACTAAATATGAAAAGTTGCTTGTCCAAGTCGAAGGACATTATTCATCTTCAGGCAAGAGAACATATATCTTTTTTAGTTGTCACAAAGTCATTGATTTCAATGAAATGAAAATTTAATTAAATTAGGAGATTATTGTGTATTCTCGAGGTAATAATTAAAGAACGGTCATCATGATACAATATCGATTACCATATTATTGCCCATTCTATTCTCCACAAAAAGGAATAAATCACTCTTCCATGTATAGAAACTCTGGATGAGTTTGCTACTATTTTGGTTTTTATTTGTACGTCTACTTCACCATCAAAGAGTGATATGACACATAATGTTTCTAATAAATACCACACATGGTCTTTAGTTATTTTTAGAGCTGCTTTTGAAATTGTGGAATCCAGACTTATCATGTTATTTTAGAACTTTTACATCTGCACTGTACTGAAGCCACATTTTATAAGGATTACATCACATATTTTATATTCAAACACACATTGTAAAATGAGTTCGTATATGTGATGACGGCACGGAAAGAACAATTCTCTGTATAAAATTTCTTCAAGAAACACACCTGCTCCTTTAAAACGTCAAGTGTTTGATGCAGTTGATTTCATCTGAACTTGGAAGTTCGTTATCTGAATCTCCTGACGATGAAGGAGGTATAGCAGAAGATGTAGACGCTTCACACTGTTGTTTCTCTTTCCTTTTCTCTTCTTCTAATGTTCTTGTCTCGCCTTTCTTCGTTATCAGGGAGATTTTGGTCTACTCCTGCAAGATAGCTTTTACGTCCTGGCTCTCTCGGCCGAAGTAAAACACCCTGACTTCTTCATCGTAATCATTTGTAAAGCATTCGGATGTGCAATATATATTTTTCATATTTCTAAACTCCTCTTCACGATACTTAAAAATAGTTTCGCATTTGTTTGTGGTTTTTTGTTGTAATTGCCTACACTTCGAATACAAGTAAATAATTTTTTGTCAACAATGCTGATTAGCTCTTGTCTCGAACAAGTTAAGTAATTGCACTAACAGTTAATTTTACTTCCCGAATATTATAATATAAAACTTCAAGCACTTGTCTATTTGATGGTAAATTCTATCCACTTATTTGGTGTTTTATGTTAATAATTAATTTTATCTCCTATTAAAAACACGTGTGCCACGATCGTATAAAATGCATGTACTGTTGGTCTCGGGTCTAATTCAACGGCGGGTAGTAGGTCTGAATTTGTCCGTCATGCGAGTTTGCGCACGAGTCTGCACGGGTTAGAATGCTTCGATCTTAACAAAATTTTGTATAGGCAAGGTCTTTCGAACAAAATTGGAGGGTGAGCGTTCAAAATTTTTTAAGTCAGATAATAAGGGACACCCTAATGTGCAGAGCCACGTTTACCGATGCCTCAATTTGAAGCATGGTCCTAAGTTCGAAGGGACTCTGGTTTGAATGCCATCTTGTTAAGAATGAAAATATTCGTATGGGGGAGTTAATGTGACTGTGTATGCTCCATAGCCAATAATTTTTGCAACTGTGGTGAGAATTACCTTAAAATTGGCTCTGGTGAGTCATTCTCACGGGCTTCAGAGAGGCGGAAATGAATAGGCATTTCTAATTGTATGATGCGCATGCATAGTTCGGGCCGGATGCGGCCAGTGATCCGCCATTTTGATATCCCTGATGTGCTCGGTACAGCTCAGAAGTCTCAGCATCGATGACTGAATCACCACGTGGTTACGCCTCTGCGCCGAGGTGCCACGTCACTGCAGCCGCACCATCGAATTCACGCCGCCCTACGTCATCGCTCGGCCACGTGGCCATGCAAATATGTGGCCACATGTACTCCCGCTTGGACACAGTGGGCACCGAATCAAGGTCGCTCAAAGTCGCTCTCTTCACGGTCACAGGGGTGAACTGAGCGAATAAAAATATTTTCCTCTCTCCAGTCTCTACTTCGCTCTCCGTCTCTTTCTCTCATTCGCGTAATCCACCACGAAACTCACTTTTCGGCGCACAAGAAAAGTAACAAAATCGTAAAATCGTCAAGTATGGTGTCTATATTCTTCTAGGAATGCAGACTGGGTACACAAAAAAATTTTGTTTCTTGTCACTGGTACATTCGGATAAGGAAAGATCATTATGTAATCAAAGTGTGACTTTTAAAAATAAAAATTTCAATCCTGGTGAAAACAATGTGTCGAATGAACCCTTTGTTGACAAAGACAGCGTGCTGTTACCACCTCTCCGTCTGAAATTGGGCTTTATGAAGAATTTTGTGAAAGCAATGGAGAAAGTTGGCCAGAGTTTTCGATTTTTATTATCTAAATTTCCTGCGATTCGTTCTGTAAAAATTAAAGAAGAAATTATGATTGACCCTCTGACTCGTGACTTGATGAAAGATACTACCTTTGAACAGTTGCTGACGGATACTGAGAAGGCACCGCCGCTTGCATGGAAAGATCTATGTGATAATTTGTTTGGAAACGTAATGTCTGAGAGTTACTGAGAGAACGAGAGAATATGCTGGACTGTTTCGAGGCTATGGAGTGCAATATGTCTCTGAAATTATATTTCCTTGGTTACCATTTTGATTTCTTCCCACCTACTATTGGTGATGTGATATGTGAGTGACAATTAATTATACAAAAGTTAATACAATTTTTGTAACACTCTATATATTAACCAACTACAAATTCTTCCTGTAGTGATTGATACTGAGATGTTTCCAAGTTACTCTAAAGAGGTATATGTGGCGAATCTTTTCCAGAAAAATTGGTACGTGATGGAACATTTCTGATTTCATTTTCGCAATCAGCGTATGTGATTTAGTAAAGAACATGTTCTTTCACTTTGCGGCAAGACGGAAAGTTCAAATTTGTTGCACTGTGTAATTAACAGACAAAAACAATTATAAATTATTTTTAAAGGCAATTAATTATGTTTTCACGTTGTACCCACACATACAATGTCAAAATACCAGATACAAAGAACTTAGATATCTGTATATCCAACATTGCACGTGAATTGGATTGAAATTGACTATTTTCATTTTTTTTTAACACACACACACACAGAAATAATCCGTAACTATATTTCTAAAAGATTTTTTTTGTATTTAAATCTTGCTTTCCCTATTGAAGCTTCTGGGCGTATAATGCTGCTGGATGTTTCTGCTTTCATTTAGCAATAAGATTATCTTATTTCTGAATATCAAGAAACAATGGCGGCTCTGAAAGAGTTTATCTGCTGTTAATATATGAGACTGTTTTCTCGTGTTGAATATTTTTCTAAGTTTCTTTGTCGAAATATATTACTGAATTTATGAATAGCTTCGATGTAAGTTGATGTTTTTGAATCCACCGTGTGCGCTTTGCGAATTATAAAAAATCAATTAAAACTAGTTCGTAGCTTTACAAAATTCAACAGGGACATACTAGTATTTAAATAACTTTTTTAACCTCTCACCAAGTTTTAGGTGCCAATGATGCCCAGGTGACCATCAGTGACTTTGTTCCCCCAGTGTTTGTAGGATTAAGTTCGTAAGTAGACTGCTTGATCAATGGTTTCGTGGTTTCCCTGATCAAGTCCAGGCAAGGACGGAGACGCATAACGCACCACCCACCCCGCTAGCCATTCTTCCTTCTTCGTATCACCACTCGCATACTTGGCGCCGAGGGAGGGACCCCATCCTCGTGTACCTCATCCCCATAAAGGAAGAAAAATCCCTGATAAACGTCTGAGTTACTGATTATTGCTAACAAACTACGAGGGCTCCAAGACATTGTATCTGATGACCGAACAATAAACATATAAAGGAATATTATACGCACAAGAAAAGTAACATCTAAAAAATTGTCATTCTACAGGAGAATGGTTTTAACTTGAGAGGGACAGTTTGTATTTACCTTACAGCCGTTTATATTTAAATGCGCTCAAAGATATACTCCAAATACCGGCTGTCTTCAGGACCAAGTTCATAATTTTTTATTAGTACAAACACACTATCTTTTGAACAATTTCTTCATTCAAGCCAAAAATGACGATTTTGGAGTGTTTCGATCGTCAAAAAAATAAACTGAATTCTGGCAAGAAGATAGAATCAATATCATTTCGTACGTAAATACACGAGCCTCCGTAAGCAGGGCCCTTATTTTTAATTTCCTCGCTCTACATTACGATCGTGCAAGGTAAAAACTAGGATTTTTGAGTGTGTTTAAATCATAATGAGACAACCAATGTAACCTCTGTAAAGCAAAAAACATCTATTTGACCTAGATCACACTGTAATGATGCCTCGATAAATTCAATTTTTTTTTTTAGAAATCTTGATCTCTGATCTCGAAAACTATTCAGTTTCATTTTTAATTACATGAACTAGTTCCCTTTCTAATAGAGTTCACTATTTCCAGCATTTGATGAGCACAAGTAGAACGTGATAGCAAATTTACATTCTTCAAAAATCGTTCATTCCTTTAAAGAATAGAAATGGAGTGGTAATATAGTTCTAGACGTAGCCGGTAGAGTTCGCTGGCTCCTCCACTGCTGACTTCACAATAATTCTTTGTTGAGCCATCAGAGTTCGTTGTCATAGCTAGATTTTTGCGCACAGATTGTGTCCTTGTACGTATTTATTAGAAAACATAATTTTTTTACGATGAAATAACAAAAACGTATTAAAAACCCAGTAATGATAAACTTTGGGGTTTCAAACGCCGCTTTGATTAGGCGCATCCTTCCATCAGTTATCTGCATTTTATTGTATTTATAATATACTTTAGCAGGTGTACCCTGTATTTATTTCACATGATTTGGCAGGAAGAGGAATGATTTGTATAGTGTAGTAAAGTGCGTATTGGATTCAAAAATGTTTAAGGCACTTTAATGGATTTCTTCTCCCTTTTCAAATGTTACACGGAAAGCTGAGAGTGCATGTTCAAATTTTGCTCTAAAGGGTAGAAGGAAATGGTAGGGGTAATATTTAGGGATATATTTATTTAACCGTAATATTTAATGTCCTAGGTACCACGTGGGATGTATAATTCTAAAATACTAAAAATGCCTGTAACAAGTTTTGTTTCTCAGTTTCTGGGACAATGATCTCCCTGTTGATCAGGTTTCTCATCCAGTTTCTCCAATTCTCTGAGCAAATGCTGAGGCGGCCTCTTGATTTCATTTTGGATAGATAGATTTAGTTTAAAAATCTGAACACATTTTCGTGAAATCATTGGGGAATATAGTTATTAAAATAATGTTATTAAAATGCACACAACGCCTTTTCTAATCAATAGGAATTCAGTCATCAATAGGAATATAGTCAATTAGACTTTCCCATCCCGTGTATCATGGCGCAAATTTAAGCACAGTGGGCTGGATTCTTACTAAAAACAGGTAAGTACAAACCATTATTATTTTATTCATAAGTACCTCAGATAACGCTAAACCATCACAAAAAACAATCACAACAAAAACACTCATAGTGTGGAAATAAATTTACCAAGAAGAATTTCTACCAACCAATATCACACTATTACAAAGACTAATACAAGACACTTTACATGTAAAGACACACAGTACCATTTGTGGAAGGTTGGAAAGTTTACTCACAAGTTTTTATGGCAATGATCTAGTTAAGATAAAATTATCCAAAAATATTTTCATTGTTATAGTTTGTGATTTGCTCTTTTGTCATTTATTAAATTTTTAATTTACTTCCTATTTTTGATCTATATTTCCTTCCTTTTTCCACCACCGTTTATTTCTTTTCCTTTTTACATTTGATTGTTTTCTTTTCGATCTTTAACGACTTCTTTTCCGTTATTCCGTTCCCTCTCAATGCCTATTTTCCTCCATCCGTTCCAACGCAGATCTGCTTTTTCAATGTTTACAAATTACTCACATTATGACTCAAATTACATTACTATGTTTTTAAAGATCTCTCAAGCTGTTATATGCACATTTCCATCAATTTGTGAACTCATGTATTTGTGAGTTAAAGTGCTTCAAATTACTTCTAAAGAAGTTTTTCGAAAACTCAAATCTTGTCTGTGAAAAATTTTCTAATTTACAATTTACAGTAGCACTTAAATGCCATTCTTTTAAAAAACGGCTGCAAATTTTTCAAAGGAAATTTCCATTTGGGACAATGTTCTATTCTTTTATAATATTCTTAAAATAATATTTCAGTTCTACTATTAGGAAACCGATAAAGTAAGAAAATTTCAAAACGATGTGCTATGGGCGGACATAGATGGCAGCTGGCAAGAGTATGTGGCAAGTCCGAATAGCTAGGCATGACCAAAAGAAATAGAAAACTAGTACGAGATAGTATGTGCCATTTGTAGCACCACTAGTTTTATTGTGTATAGCAATAATGTGAAATTAATTAACAAATTTCTTTGCTGTCTAGCTCCTCTTAAATTAAATATATCACTGTTTACGTGCGGACAGCTCTTTTTAAAAACAACAATCTTTGTTGAACGTAGGAAGTTAATTGTATCATTGCACTCGTAAATAAATGTGTTTTCGAAATCAAGATCCTGTCAATTCAAAATATTGAATTTTTTCTCAATTGCTAAAAGTTCAAATATTACTTATGTATTTCATTTTGAAGGATAGTTTCTTTGCTTTAGAAGACGAAATGGAAATTACTTTATCTGAATTTGGGACAATAATTGTCTAATGATTTTTCCAAAGACTTATGAGCCAGGTACCCACTGACGAACCGCCATCCTGAGGAAATTTGCACAACCCTTACATTGAAATGCCGCGGCAGTTGTTCTGGATGCACTACGAACTATGCGCGAACTAGTACGAATACGCTAGTTACCTTGCTAGTTACCTTGACATTCCTGGTGTAGGAAATCCACAATACTTCGGACTGGTACTTTGGACTCATCAAGCTCCACCCAATTTTCGCTATTTAGTACTATTTTATACTCTTTAATACTATTCTATAGTATTCTCACTATTTACTACTCCATGCGTAGCTCTCAAGAATCTACAAGCTAGTCGGCATTTTTTCAATTAGTAAACTGACGGTTTGTACGAACGGCAGTTAAGTGATTTCTTTGGATAAAAGGTGTGACGGTGTCTTAGTTGAAATCCGGAAGTGCACGATGCAAATTGATGTTACTTAATCTCCACGGGGTGCTACTTGTGGTGCGTATTATTTTATTGTGTTCCGTCGTCAACTGTAGTTCTGTAATTCAATAAAGTGTATTATTGATTCACAATGTTAATTATAACTCTTCTATGGGGCAAAACAAATCAATTACGGCTCCAGCGCAACGCAGAATAACAAGATTTTACAATATCTGGATCATTCCGTGTTGATTATTTTATGATAAATTTTAACTTAGTATTCTACTTTCAAAACTTGTAATATCACCAATAACCAGTGCTTGATTTACAAAACTTTAGGTACCGGAACGCTTCCCTCATTAATTATTAATTTTAATCAAAATAGCTATATATTTGTAATATAATTTAATAGTATATTCCTGAGGTACCGGAACGCCGTTCTGTCACGTTCCGCCAGAAATCAAGCCCTGCCAATAATGTAATTGTGAAATGGAAATAAAGGTGAAACTTGTGATAAGGAAAATGAATAAATACACATTATTTAACTTAATTCTCCAGTGTGAAATGTACATTTAATTTAGTAGAAAGTTATGTTTCAAATACTTGGCTGAAGCAGAAAACGCTGTACAACGTCGTTTAAAGACCTTTGGACAGGAACCTCGTGCCGCTCCGGCGAGGGGACAATCCTCGGTGGAGGGGAAGAGGGATTGTGGGTTTTGAGGGGAATCTTGCGGCAGGCAGGGGTAGTGTGCAATGAGTGAAGGGGTAGGGGTAGAGTAGGGGTAGGGGTAGGTGTAGGGGTACGGGTAGGGCTAGGGTAGTGATATCTAATTATAAATAGCAAGGCTTTGGCAATCTAAAGAAATATTAATAACTGAACTACAAAATAATGTTAATGCTTTCTTCGTTACTTCATTTCCTCTATTCATTTCACTTCACCTTCCATCTACCGGTACCTTGTCAGCGAGCCATTACTACTGTCTGCGGAAGCGAATGTCGCATTGTAGTAATTTTGTAGTTTTATTTGGATGTTTTGTATAGATCTGGGTAACTGTCAAAGTGGTTAGTTAAGTTTTCTGTGGCACAGTTACGTTTCTTGCACTCTTCGGATTCTTTGTGATTTGTCGAGTGCTTTACACAACGATTGATCGTAGAGTGTTTTACACAACGATGAGAATAAATGTGATTCTTTATGTGTGGTACCGAAAGAAGTGCTTGCCTCTGATTAAGTGGATTGAAAACCATGGATTGATTGCAGAAGGATTTACGTGTGTTGTATGAAAGAATTATTTACGGTAGGCGAAGTGCAAGGAGTTGTGTGATAGCTTCGAATGAATGATTAGCAAGTAAGAAGTCATTCATATCCCCAAGTGTTATGTGCGAAGGGGTGTGGTTCGCGAGAAACATTGTAAGGAAAAATAAATATGAACGGCTTTTGCCCTTCTTGGGAGCGTCTCCAACTTATACGAAACGTGAAGAAATCGCACTTTGGTAAGTTATATTCATTTATTTCACATCGCGTTTCGTTATGATTGAGGGAGGGATACTATATCTCCATACTTCGCTCCCTCTCCATCTTCTCCTCACTTCCACTCCCCTCTCCGTCCCTCCTTCCTCTGCTTTTTTCTTTAAGGTTTTCTCTATTTTAACCAAAGTGAATGATTCAAATTATTCTATCGGGTAAAATGGGTATCTAGATTTGAGTACCTTGAAAGAAAGAAAAAAAGAGCCCTTTGCTAACGACATTTTTGATTAAATGTGGAATTTTTATTTCTTGTAGCACGGTGGTGTTAGATAACATCAATATTTCTATGTAACGTATTTTCCGAAGCACTCATTTTGAATTTGTTTGTAGTTTGTTTGCTCTCTTTCTACTAATGTGTATATATATTGTAAAATAATCATCCAAATTTGTGTAAAGGAGAATTTGAACAGCGCTTTAGCAGCTGTTAGAAGAAATTTTAGCTATTATTCCTTATCGTCTGAAACGTGAAGGAATCGACTCACTACTACGAGAACATAGAGAATAACGCAAACCCGCGAACAAAATGTCTTTAAAACACGGTGTAAGAGTTCCTTTACATTAGTGTTGTTCCTTACCGGTTATCAGAACACAATGTCATGTATATTATGTAAACACTTTCCAGTTTTAATTTATTTAGTTTTAATTTATTTAATTTACATCAAAGACAATTAAGAACCGTGTGTGGCGTGCTAGTGAGAGAATAGTATTCGTATTATGTGCACGTTTTCTTAAATTCTGGGATCCCACCCTGACAAGCTGAATTCTGAATATTGATGGAAATGAGCATTTTGGCCAGAATTGATAAGAAAAAATTGCTCCAGTGTAATAATAAATTATTTGTAAAAGCAAATCATCTATAGATTTTGACTGTTATCCCTCATCGTGCCCTTCGTGAAGGAATCTATTTCCCGCCGTAAGAACATGGAGAACGATAATTTGAATACAAAATTTCCTACAGAACTTCAGAAGACGAGCACGGATATTGAAGGTACATTTAACAGTAAACATTGACGATATTATCTTCCTATAATTGTCAAGAATAACTGCCCATGTGGAGACATCTTATGTTTACCACAAAATTAATCACCCTCCCTTACAGTGTGCCACAAAATTAGTTCAACCTTGCCCATTAAAATAAAGAAATCCTATATTCCCTCGGGCTTCGATCTGTCGTTCTTAGATTTAGTTCTCTGATCTTTGGGACTAGGGAATCGATTTGTGAACAGCATACGGACTTTTACGTTATAATAGTATATTCAGTGGCCAAATGAATATAGATACAAAAGTTTGGGAAAATGAGTCGAATGTTCTTTGTTACATTGTGTCATGGTCGTAGTGATTCATGTAAACCGGTTGATCGGAAGTTTACTATATTACGGTGCTTTTGGTTCCGTGATGTCATCATTGGTTCATGGCGGTGACATGGTTCCTTTCGTTCATTTTGGTTCATTGCTGGTGTTCGGTTTCGAATGGCTCATACTTTGCATTTGACATTTTAGCGTAGAGATACGCGTTTTGTAATACGATTCATACTTTCTAAGTGTTTGATTGATTTTGACATAACATTCGCATAAAATGCGTTGGTAATTATCGTTGGGCAGACTCAAGGATGTTTTATGATAAAGTGAGGGTCGAAGGCCCGAGCCTCGTCCTTAACTTGGACACGCGTAGCGAAGCGTCACAATTCCGGTAATTATGCGTTGCTTCCTCGTCAAATTCGGCACGCGTAGCGAAACGTTCGAATTCCGCACGCGTGAACGAACCGACTCCGCAGGTTGTTGGGTATTACTCGCGCAACTTTTCTTGAACGATGACCTTGATCCCCCTCCCTTGAGCAATAAACAGTTGAAGGCAAAATCTCGCAGCGGGCACTGATGACAACCTTCCAAGTATTAAAACTTCGATGGCGCGAAACAGAAGCTAGTCAAAGCCAGTTGCTTTCATAGTGCAGAACCCCTGTTCAGATTTATTGTCAATATCGAAAGAAATGACTGAGTCAGGTCCAGGTCCTTCAAGGGAGTCACCTAAAACTCCCGAAAAAGTTAAGCACAAGATGCAGTTTTGACTTTCATTTCACACACGTTGGCATTACTTAAAATACTCTAGTGGCCGACTTTGTAACTAATACCCCCACTCCACCCGAAATCGTCAATCCATCGTTCAAGAAAAGTTGCCCGATAATACCAATTCCTTACTACTGAGCTTTTTGTGGAGAGCAGCGGGACATCGCAAACTTTGATTTACCTGTAAACCTTATCAAGTAACTTCGTTTTCCGTACCGAAGCATGAAGTTTTTCGAAAGAAATGGGTTGTTGTGCTACGGGGAAAGTGTAAATTAAACAGAAGAGTGTATATTTGAAAAAACAAACAAACAAAAAAACAACACTTCATTAGTGAACAGATTGTTACGAAAAATGTGGTAAGAACACATACTAAGAATTGTTCTTGCTCTGTAAGGGAATTATGTAGTTTATACGTATGTAGGTTATATAATTTTATGCAAACAATATTGTAAAATCTAATCAAGCGAAGTATTCATTATCATGTAAAATGTATATGAAATAATGTAATCTCATGAAATATGAAATGCATATGAAATGATGTAAAATCAATATTAAACTAGTTACAATACAGAAGCGCATACTTTCTCCCAATACTATAATGTTATCGATACGTAATAATTATGCCATAATTAATGCCTTTCCTACACTTGAAATATCACTTGATCTCGTAAATAAGCAAGAGTATTTTTAAAAATTTAAAAAGTTAAAATGAAATGCCTTTCTGCCATTTAATTCGTTGTATTCAAATATTCAATTTGTTCATGAACATATCCGATGCGTATTTTAGCCATAAGAAATTGTTCTGAAAGTTAATAATACGACTCAGCGGCGGTGGCGGCCATCGCGACTGCCCGTTGTTGCCACCGTGGCTTCGTTAAAGCAACTAGTGATGCTACAACAGCACTTACTCTCTTGAATTATTTCTAAATTAGATATTTTCGAAAATTCAGAGAGTTATACGAAAATTAGACCTGCGCCATTCTTTTAAGTGTATGTTTTTTTATCTTTGAAGAAAAAAGAAAATATTGGAGCGTTTTTTGAGAAAATGTTTTTTATAAATTGCATTAATTTCGAACACGAATTATGCGAAACCTACTCGTTTTTTTGCAAAAAATTGTACATGACCTTTTTGAAGAGCTTATTTTTCTAGAATATATTTTGCTTTAGCAAAAATCTCAATCTTCAACTTTGTTGTTTAGAAACGTTACCATTTTTTCTAATTTTCGAAAACACAATGTGTACGCTGAAAATGAGACTAGCGCCAAATTTTTTACCGTTCATTGAAACAAACGTGGAGAATATTTAGAGCAAAAGATTTGAGCTGTTTTGAGAAAATAAGTTTTAAAAATAATTAAAATTGTCTAGTACATCTCTCAAAATATATAGATATTATAATACTATTTTTTTCAGAGTTAGCATCATTTACATGTAAAAATCTCAAAACTAAATATTGTAACCGCGTGACGCCATCATAAGTTTCTAAGTCGAGTCGAGCACACCGCACGGAGATACAAAGAGGAGAATTTGTCTAAAATTGGTTTCGTAAAATTGACGAAAAACAGTTGTCACGCCTATTCTCTTACACCGTTTTTTAAATTGAATGATGATATTCGACTTCTCGCATATACACACGATTTCGAATATATTCATTACCGTAAAAATACGCAGCCTTATCGCAAACTTGCACTGTCTAGTCGCCTGTTCGCTACCCGTGTCCATGTTGGCGACCAAGCTGCGGCCTTCGCCCTCCGCGATTAACGTAAGGAGTCTTAAATCTGCAGCAGCGTTAAATAAGGATTGAGTTTCTCTCAATGAACATGACTTCAACAAAAGGAAATGAGAACCGCTGCAACTTCTAGTGAACCAAACATGTACCTCTGTTGCATAGAAGTTGTTACATCTGCGCACTGCAAGACTCTAAACTACGATTGGTGATCTCGCAAAATTGAACGAGATTGGGCGTGCGCTTTGAGAAGAGCGCTCTGCCAATGGTGATTCTGCAAGAACTTAATTCAAAATTGCATAAACATTTTTCCGCCACTGCAGTACTTTCATAAAAGATAATTTGCCGCATGAATGCGGTGAAACCCTTTTAGAGGCGAGTTTGCTATGCCCTTCACTGATAGAAAGTTACAACGTACCCAAGCGGCGCAAAAACGAAAAAGAAGAGAAGAGAAAGGAGAAAAGAGAAAACACGAAAAGAAAAAGAAACTACGAGAGGAGCGGCCAGGTTCAATTGTATGATTTTAGTTTTGAGGCCCCTGACCATTATAGATTTGTTGTATTCTGAAGTCCTCTGACATAATTTTTCGTTCGCCTGTTTTTACTTTGCAATTTCTAGTTGTTCTGCTGTATACATCCATCTTTTCGAAATCGGAATAATGCAAGCAGTTAAAGAGACCAATATTCCAGTTATAAAACATTGCCCGTAGTATAGTGTACAATGCTCTCTAGTGAACAGTCCCCAAATTTAAAAAAAGTGAACCGATGCAGAACATTTAAATATATCACTTTTAATAGTGGGGGTGTTGATATGACGTCAAGTCAGCATCCCCACCCATAGAACATGCATGAAACAAAAAACTAAAAATACCAGAATTTTGAATTAATTAAAGGCTATTGAAAAAATGGTTATAAATTAGTTCTTAATTAGTAAAATATTCTGGAATTTAAAAAAATGTTATAAGTGGGGTGTGCTATCTTTACGGACATGGGAGACTCCACGTCCTAGGCGGAGGTACCCGGACGCGGCCCTTTGGCACCTGTGCTTAGGACGCGGCGTCTCCCGGACACCCAAGCAACTACTGACTCCGACCGTGGAAGCCTATGCTCTCACATTTATATTGTATGTTTTAATATAGTTAACATAAATTTTGTCATAGTCTTGCTATTGATTATGCCAATGTTCAATTTTATCTCAGCAACTATTATAAATATACTGTAATTTTTAGTAGCAAGGAGGTTTGAATTTCAAGCAAATTGTCATAAGGATAATAATACATAAACATGTTCAATACAAGGATAAAATATAAATAATAGCTTACAAATAAAATGAAACTAATCCGACTGATGTTCTGTAAGTTCATAAAAACTGCAAGACAATCTAAAGTGATGAATAGCAAATAACTGCATTTTATTTGTAACTTTGCGTGCGAGATATATTGTTGATAAAAACTATTAACGCACTAAACGTATCATTGTAACAAAAAGTTGATATAATTGAAACTTGATAGATGTTCGATAATTGCGATTTTGTTTTGCAACTGGATTAATGTAAAATATTCCGTCTATGTTGATCGCTCGTCTTGCATTCCGTCTTCTTTATTTTCTTTAATACCGCCTCCGTCTTGAAGTGAAGACGAATTATTGCTACATGAGGTGCATCCTGTTTACTAAACTAATTTTTTTGCATTCTTACCATTAACTTTCCACACGTTTGTAAATATGGCAACGCTCACGGAGAAAAACAGTTTTAGATAAGGAATATTAACGACGTAACAGTTTCATAATGGTGTTCTAATGAGACTTAGTCGTTCTTAAAAACGGCTTGTTATTCGTAAGAACGGCAAAACATAACGCACGTATCTCTAAATGTCCCTTGTTAAGACGCATACGTTTTATGTACTATTAGTTGAAATGGCCCGTCACTACAACTTTTGTCACCCAATATAAATAAAATGACTATAACATCAATTCTTCCAAAGATAGTGTATGTAGGCAAATATGCACACACATACATATACATATCTTACGTACATATACATATCTTACGTACATATACACATATTACGTACATATACACATATTACGTACATATACACATATTACGTACATATACACATATTGCGTACATATACACATATTGCGTACATATACACATATTGCGTACATATACACATATTGCGTACATATACACATATTGCGTACATATACACATATTGCGTACATATACACATATTGCGTACATATACACATGTTGCGTACATATACACATATTGCGTACATATACACATATTGCGTACATATACACATATTGCGTACATATACACATATTGCGTACATATACACATATTGCGTACATATACACATATTGCGTACATATACTCATATTGCGTACATATACTCATATTGCGTACATATACTCATATTGCGTACATATACTCATATTGCGTACATATACACATATTGCGTACATATACACATATTGCGTACATATACACATATTGCGTACATATACACATATTGCGTACATATACACATATTGCGTACATATACACATATTGCGTACATATACACATATTGCGTACATATACACATATTGCGTACATATACACATATTACGTACATATACACACATATACACATTCATACATACGTACGTATATAGGACATATTTTTGTCGCCATAAAAAGACGTAGAGCGAACTTTGGCATTGACGCAAATACGAACGTATACGCAAATATCATTCTATTCTAACAACTTGATACCGGACGTAATTCGGTGTTCTATTTTAAAGTTTTGTTTCGCAACTCAGTTTTCTTTCTGGAGAATTTCGTGAGTAAGAGCAACGTTTTATGCAAGTAATGGCATGCGAACTTTACAAGTAAGACATGAGGTATTTTTCAGAATGTTTTTAATTGTGCGTGTTGTTCAGGAACTTGTTGAAGTCACTAATATTGTGTAACTACGTTAATAATGTGTGAAAGGTTTTCATAACGATAATTATGAGTGGCAAATAATCTTTATTCTATTTTAATATATAGTTCAATATTATACGTTTAGTTATTGTATTTGTACACTGTGTCCTGATTGAATATCCTCAGTAATTTGTAAACGATTTACTGTTTTCGTTAAAAATAATTAATAATATGGCAAACAATATGCCGTTGGGGTATTGTTCATATATTTTTTTTATTTTTGGGGAAACTGAATTAGGACGAATTGAAAACAATTCACTTGTAATTCGACGTCTACAGTAGTGAGTCGCTCACTTTTATTATTATTATTATTATTATTATTATTATTATTATTATTATTGTTGTTGTTGTTGTTGTTGTTGTTGTTGTTGTTGTGAGTCTATGCTGAAAATTCTTGTTTGCCCAGGTATGTTCTAGAAAACAGGAGCAGTAAGGATAGTAGCTGGCAAGCACTTGATGTTCCATTGCGATCTTGCATCTATTCTATGCGTGATCCGTAGAGTTTCCCATAGCGAAAGCTTACAGCGAGCCAAAAAATATTTGCGACCCCCAGTGATACAGTGAACGGCTGGATGGAAGCTTTAAGAAGGCCTAGTTCAGTGATAATTTGTCTCATCATCCAACTACATATAGTACAAGAGGGGCAAAGCTTTTGGTCCCAAGGATTACGTGCGCAGATTGTATTTTATTTTTTTGTGGTTAAGGGATCTTTCAACTTCTAAGATCATTTTACCTCAATCTCCCGTTGTGCATCACGGATTCTACATGAATTGGCCGGGGGTTGACCTGGCTCCAGCGGTGGAAGATGTACGCGCTAGACACCACAGTTCAAACCCCCCCCACTCACGCACACGAACGCGCGCGAAGATTATTCTTCTGCCAGCCTGCGTATGAAAGTTTTTTTGACGATAAGTAAAAACTAATGGTACTACAACAGCACGTACTTTCTCACATTATTTGCAATATTCTGAATTTTCGAAAATACTCGAGTTTGTTCATATCGATTAGGGAATATCAATTTTGGAGAAAATAGTCTGAACGCTTAGGCGTTAGTGCTGACCACGGACGTACCTTTTGCCGTAAATCAAGTTTTCAGCATCAAGGACCCTCAAAACGTGAATTTCGAGTGTAACGAGTTGGACGAAGTAATTAAGTACATAAAACAGGAGCAAAATTTATCCACCTTCTCATTATCAGTGCCCTAAAACACAAGTTTTTCGATCAAAAATCGCGGGGTTTTGCCGCAGCATTACCATACTTTCTCTTCACTACGTATGTAAGCAATATAGCGAGAAATTGAAGAGAAGAATATTTCTGAATTTCAACTTAGAATACTGCTTAAGAAAGTTGCCCTTCTCAAAGGTTGATAAACCCAGGTTTTCTATGTATACTACCAAGAAAAATCATACACTAATGTGCCCGCCAAACACGTTTTAATGCACTAGGGTCACATGCAGTAGAGTCTATAACATGATGGTAAACATTCAAAAACATGTATAAAGAAATCGTTCTTTTCTTATCTCTAAATATAGACACCTGCGGGAAAGCCTTGCTTGACGAGTCAAGTTTAGGCAGATTGAAATATCGCCGCAGGTACGTGCTTCATTGTTCACACAAACTGAAAGAGCAATGCGGCGACAAGCACGACCGACAACACAAACCAGGCCCGCGAGCGCGGCTTGTACTGATAAAGAACCCTTAAAAGCGTGTTGCCGATCAACTGAATAGACAATAATTGTTATGTAATTCTTATTATGAAATGAAGAACACAACAAAACGCAATAACTTGAAGATTAAATACAATGCGTTTTGAAGTGATCGTGTTAGGGTTTAACATTTTTTTGTTGTGATATTTTTTTCCATTATTAGAATACATTTTATATTTTTGGATTCTGTATAACTTTGGTTTTCGCTCAGAAAGTTTAAAGTAAATTAAGAATTCGAGTGAGACTAAATTGAAATGAACGATTTGTTGCATTTTGATCTATTGCTGCATAAATAATGAATGATTAAGAAGTTTGTACGGGATATGAAGTTACCGTTGCAGCCGTCTTTGCCATTGCCTCCGTCACTTGAAGGACCAACAGGGTACGTTATCGTATGTAGTTGCAAATCCGGAACTGATGCATTGTATTCGGCGGTCTTAGGATCGTATTCTGCCGAAGACACAATTTTGTCACCAGCGAAGTAGCTGGATCGGAGGATACCACCGCCTGGAATCCTCGAAACTGACCGCACTGCTCTGTCGTTCTGCGTGTTTTTCAGTGACCATTTGAAGCAGTCGGGGAAAAAGCGATAAATCTAACTTCAGTAATTTTTGTAAGTCACAAGGAAAACAATGTTTAAATAAATACAGACATTTCTCAGTTTGCATACACACGTCTTGCTGTTTTCTATACGCATACTATAGTTATACAGGAGCGTCTATACAGTGTTTGGACTAATGTTTTTTAAAAGAAAATTTAAGATCTTTATTTTGGAAATTATCTATGAAGAGAATGTTATGATTGTTTCTCCAACCACTTTTCGTATAGTTTCTGATAATTTGAGAAAATGCTGAGATGGCCCCTTGTCTCCCTTCTGGACGTAATCATTTTACATTCACTATATTTGCATGTTTTCTTGAGCTCAGTGTGAAACATAGTTATTCAAATAATCGTTCTCCACATTCTCGTGGTATTAGTCGATTCCTTCCAAAAGAGAACGATAAGGGATACAAGCCCAAGTCTGTATCCAATTTGCATTTCCAAATAGTTTTTATTACACTGATGCGAATATTTTATTATCAATTCTCGACAAAAACGTTCTTTGTAACTTGAATTCATAAGTCATCTTAATATGTGTATGTGTTGTGTTAGGGATCCCAGAGCTCAAAATACGTGCACATTTTGCATACTTGTATCCATCGTACAACACACATAGTTTTTATCTGTTTTTTTTATTTTCACTTTAAGTTAATAAAATAAAAATCCTTCATTTCTAGGCGGACGCTGAAGCAGTATCTTAAACCTGAACACGCGCAATCCTTCCTTTCCCATCTTAGATTCCTGACTACTAGTGAGTGAGTAGTTATCTTACTGACCTCTCAATGCCAAGAGTACGGTTGCGATGGCGGCTGAGGGCCACATTCCAAGGGCTGAAATCGACAGTGTCCATGTCGCACTTGTGGCTTGTAAAATAACCCTGACTGAATGCTCGGCAAAACTAAATTCTCCAACAATGCCCACATTAATCAATGTCAAACTCGCTTAGCCAGGAACGCCACGAATAACGGATAAGTATTACTGGAGTTCTCCCGCGCTAAACAAGGCAGTAAAAATTTACCGGCCACGCTGGAATCCTAGAGGGTTGTAATTAAAAAATGTTAGCCCATGTCGGGGATGGGCCAAAGGATCAATCTCCAAGTGCCTAGGAAATGCAAACACAAACATTTCTTAGATCTGGGCGTCAGAGTGATCATAATCAGTCTTCCCCATATATCTCATTCTCCATGATCTCAAAAGACTGGCAGTGTTGCGAACACCCGGATGTAATGTCAAGGCTCGAATTGGGCAGTAGGAAAAACGTACAAGGGGAGGAGAGCAAGAAGAAGAAGTAAAACAGATACGCATCTTTCTGTAATAAAACAATTGTGTACGAAGGGCCATCAGGGCTTGGGCCGTCGCGCCTTGGGAGGGGGCGGTGCCTGAAAGAGACTAATTTTGTTTTTCTGGCCGCGCGCCGACTCGCATCGACCGTGGAAATGCCTGTGAGACCCGCGGCGAGTCCGTCAATATTCATACCAGACTGCTCTACGCACACACGCCGTCCCCAGTGGCGCTGCTGGAACTTACGGGATTAACTCGCGATAGTTTCGACAGCAATATGTGGCCATTTCTATGTAAAAAAATAACAACATTGAAATGGCGATTTTTTTCTCCTTGAAAAATAAAATGAATTTTCTCGTAATTTTAATTACCGGGTAACACTTTCCCTAGAGATAACGATCTTATTTCTGTAATTGAAAGAAAATCATTTTTGTTATTGCCCATTTCATCGCATAGCTTCTCAAACAGCCTGTTCTGTACCGGTAAACTTTTAATAAAATTAACCATATTTACAGCTTCACAAAGAATTGTTTTGAGATCTTGCGGCATATCGTCTGGCTTGAGCATGTCTGAAGGAATCAGTCCGTCCATTCCTCCCTTGGAATAAGACGATCATTTAATATTTTATTTAATCCACATGTCTTTCTGGTTATGCACCATCACTTCATTTTGAGAAAAAAAAATTCCCGGTCTTTTATAATTTCTATAACTTGATAAAAAATTAAAACTATTGTCCTGTTGTATGACCTGGTATTGTTTTGCAAAACAATATATTAATATAGTTGTTTTGCATTCGTACCTTACAAAGCATGAGAACTGAGAAATGTTTGCCACATCTAACGACTGAATCAGTTGAATATTAAAAATTTCAACTTGAGCTCACATTCTGAGACCTCCATCGATCGTGAACAGTGCAGCTATGACGTTGTTTCGCCTTGATAGTGTGTTCTAAAAACGGATTTTCTTTCATTTTTTCTTCATCCTCTCCTTTTAAATTACTGACCATTCAGTGCAGCGGTAATACGAGGTTTTCGGCAAGCTATTTTCAAGTGTCGAGGTAATTTAGACGGCTACATCCTTTCATCAGAGAGGACTTAAGAGAGAATTTAAAGAAAACTTTGGAGCGGTTTTTGAGGGAAACATTTATTTGCATTGTCTATATTTCGTGCAAAATTATACGAAAACTTTTTCATGTTTATTTAGTAGTATAATATAGAGGAATAGTTAGAAACAATGCGAGAAAGTATATGCTTTTGTAGTACCACTAGTTGCTTTAAATAAAGTCTGCTCTAAAAAAGTAGCTCTTTAAAAATTCGTGTACAACTTTAAAAAAGAACGAGTTATTTTCGTGTAATTTGTGCTTGAAGTGTATGAATTTCTAAAAAAACATTTTCTCGAAAACCATTCCAATTTATTTCTATCAATGTTTTTCCACTAATAAAACGAGGGGTTCTTAAAAAAATGGTGGGGATCTCGCCGGCCAATTTTTTAGGTATCAAGTACGTGAATCCTGACCGCACATGTTAGAGTAAGTAATTTACTACATACACAGGAAGAACATTTATCCACATTTTCGATACCAGAGTCCCATAATACGTATTTTTCTCTGGAATAATCGTAGACTTTTGCCGCAGCATTACAATACTTTATTTTACTAAAAATAAAGAAATAAGTAAATAAATAAGTAAATAAATAAGTAAATAAATAAGTAAATAAATAAGTAAATAAATAAGTAAATAAATACTATGTATTTTAGTATTTACCTGTAGTTCGGCAAGAAAGTAAAATGTCCGATCTATCATTTATACAAACACCAAAGGATTTTATGTTTACACTTAAAAGTTAGGTTATTAAATAATGTTCAAAGTATTTTTGATTTATAGTCTCGTTTCTTAGTAATTTCTACCAATGTGGAGCAATGTATCTGTTCCGGGTACAGTTTCTTTCTTTTTCTCCTCTCCGGCTTCAGACAGTCCCACAGGGTTTTTTCTGGATCGATTTGTCATTGTTCCTCCGTAGTTGTATTCCAGGAACTCCGTATTTTCCTGTCGAGTTTTAAGTCTTAATGCTTTGTGGAAGTCTGATGTCTTAGTGACGGACATAAGTAAATGTTCCTGACAGTTTAATGATTGTTTCATTTACGTTATTTTAAATGATTTTCGTGTTTAGTTGTGATGTTGCGAGACATTGATGACGTTCGAAATAATTGATGCGAAATTCAATACGTTAATTAATTCTCTTCGAAAATTAATCTGCCTTAACATTTAAACCGTAATAATCTATTTTTGGGGAACGATTTAAAAAATCGATTTCCCTTAAACCGTTTTTGAAATCAGTTTTTGAAACTCGGGCCGAAGGCCCCCGGGCTTTTTGTCGCCGCACGATCACCAGAACCTTTATAACGCCCTTGGTTCATAAATAACTATTAGTCATAAAAGGCGTAGGATTAACGCTGGCCTTCTGTGAGCGTTTCGCGACTTGGGCGCGGGTTGGCGCCGCGCTGGTGTTCCCTTTGCAAGTGGGGCAGCGCGTGGCCACGTACAGCGCCGCCGCCGCCGCCGCCGCCGCCTACGCGCTGACTTCCTCGCGTTCGGGACGCTGCCGCTGCGCGGAGTGAAAATTTCCGGATCGAGACGCACGAAATCACGCACCCACCCGGTGACTAGAGCCCGACCCGGCTTGCCGCCGCTGGGGGAGGTAACTGGAGGAAGGATTCACTCGCAATCAGACATGTAGGTAGGCACCTTCCAAGAGAACGCATCCACACCACTTTCAGGACAAATCATAGTAGTCGACGCGCCCGGGAACAATAAATACTTGCTCACTTTCATTGACACCGGCAGCTCGCGCGTCGCTAGTGGGGAGCGTATGGGTGCTCTGCCGGAATTAAAACTAATTCTGTTGGATTTTATTATTTAGACGTGTAAAGGAATTTTGGGGTCAGTTATGGAATGGATTTTTATTGAATATTTTGGAAATACATTGGTTTATATTCATATCTGGTTTAGTCTTATTTGAGCATATGGAGGAATCAATCAAAATCAACCAGAATTACAATCCACTATATCTAGTACTGTATGGTTCAATGCCTTTCACCCCACACTGGAATTAGAGAATAATAATTAATATTATTGATGGACCGGTGTTGATGATGAAATGATGAAAGATGGAGAAAAGAATGGCCAGGTAAACGGGAGAACCCCTAAAAAATATGTCGGAAAACCGCTGTGTCCAAAATGAATTCCAAAATAATCGACGGGGAGAGGTAGCTCAGGACATCTACTGATGTTACTGGAGTGCCTCTGACCGGGAGATCCCAGGGTTCAAGATCCAACGGAGTCAGGATTTTCGACATTAGCTTGTCAGTTAGGTCGAATTCAGTCGCTTCCTGGAGGAGAATCCTAGCGGTCGACTGCGCTTATTGGTTGTGATCCGTGGTTTCTATAATCATCATCAGGCGAATGCCGGATCAGTACCCTAACAAACGGGCCCTGGACTGCGCGCGTTCTTTCCTTCCTCTTCCTTGTGCTATCGTCATCCCTTACCTACACACTCTTACACTTACACGCACCACTCTACCACACATGCTGTGAGACCAGCCGGGAGCTTAGAGATTGTCCCGGCTGGGGCGATGCCCCGCTGGTAGGAGATACCTGGTTGGGGGAAAACTCCGCAAGCCGACGGTAGGTCGGAGTCGGATCTCGCCAAGCAGCGGGGGAAAGACCACCGCCACCTCACGAGGGAAAATATACAGTACACTTATGGGACTAGTGACCTCGATTGACGCGTCCGGAATCACTACCAGCCAACCGTCAAAAACGATCAACTGGAAATGAATTCCAATCCCTCTGGTGGAAGGCGAGCGGAGTGAGCGGACTCCATGGGGCAGCTCGTCTTCGTGACTGCCTAAAACTACCGGCGGGAATTTATGCCCCGTCGTATTACACGTCGCGTTGATGTATCAAAATACCGTAACCAGTTGTCGCGAACTTTGAGTAAAGAGTCTGCGCTTTTTGAAGTCTATCGAATATTTGAAGTTTAATTCAACTGGTAAGCAAGGTTACATACAATACGGTACGTGATTGAAAACAAAATAAAGAAAAAAAACTCCTCTAAGAGCAGGGAGGCTGCTCCGCAAGGGTGAAAATACAAATTCCTGCCTTCTGCCATAATGACAACCGTCCGAATCTTGAATCCCTGCATGTGCATTTCTAAGTGAAGCTCCTTTTTTCACGGCAGAGTGAGTCGGAACAGACTCAGAGGAACATAACGGAAAGTGCAATGCTTATTTTTTGACAAACTACGGGTCGGAGACAGAAAACATCAACGACCTTCTGTAATTGTCCTGGTGACACCCAGGTAATGGGGAAAAATTGCAACTCGAAAAATTCCATCGGAAACCAAAATATTGAATAACAAACTTTTGAGTGTTATTGCGGCATCGCCCGTCGGCTTCCTGGAGCGTCGCCGTCACGGAATTTCGTTCTTATTCTTTTTTTTTCGCTATTGAAAATTAGTACTGCCGAACACGTTCACGGAGTGTTCAAAGGAGTCCTGTGCAAGGAATTGTGCAAACATTTGTTTACCCTACAAAAATATTCTTTTGACATACAAATGTTCTATCCCTGTAACTTTGAAGTTCAACTTCTGACGCGCGTAGCAGACACTCACCCCTCTTTATTATTCATTTTGCTTGAATCGCGAGGAGGCATCACTATGGCAGCGACACTGACAACCAGGGTTCTCAGCCCAAAGAAATCACATACAGGGAGAAACAATTCACAAAATTGGCCAGAAATGGAATCCCACGACAGGCGAAAAACTGCTTTTGTCCAATGGCAAGTTGTTACGTGATTTGCATGCAGTGGTATGTCGAAAGAAAAAAACAACAGTATATCGAGGAAAATAAGCTAAAAAGACAATAATTTTAAATGCTAATGTTAATACCTTTTTGTTTTAGTCACTAATTTAATTCAGCAATCTCAACGCATTGGTGATAGGACACATTTAAATATAATAATAATAATAATAATAATAATAATAATAATAATAATAATAATAATAATAATAATAATAGGAAGAAGAACGACATATAAGAGCAATAATTGGCGTATTAACCAAGAATTGCTCTAACAGAACGAAAAAAGGCCAGGAATAGAATAAACTAAATTTGGAGTAAAGAAAATTTTATCCCCGATTTAAAAGTTTACCTCTAGCTGGTTATAACATTTTGAATAACACTTCGAATCATTAAACATAGTAACAATACATGTTTATGCAATGGTTTGATCGACCACGACGATAATGTTGACGACGATGCTGACTCTTGCTGATGTTGATGTTCATGAGGGTGGTGATCACAATGATGATGATGATGATGATGATGATGATGATGATGATGATGATGATGGGATTGTCTGATAGATTACGTTGTGGCTTGCTATTGCTTTCTACTGCGTGACACGGAACTGGGTTAGGGAAATCCGTCACTAAATGGGAATGTATAAACATGTAGTAAGCATCATAATACGAATAGCCCCAAATAATGTTTTAACAATATGTTGATTGAAGTTTATGAAAAGGCATTTCCTTACCAGTTTCTTGTGTTTCCAACTTGCATAATGCGTAACAACAAGCATACTTTAAGCTTCTTGAAATCGGTTCATCGCTGTCAATTTTATTTGGGATTATTTTCACCTTCCGACACTACAATGAAATGCCAACAAGAATCAATTGCTTTCAGTAGGAGGAGGACATTAAAAAAAACAGGTCCAATATCTCACCTTAATTTGCTTAATTGTAATTTAACATTTCATATGACTGATCAAGTTGCGATATTTGTTCATCCTTCCAGTTATAACATGCTTTCCTCGGAGTACGTGGTAATCTGATAAATATATTTCTAATTCCCCTTCTCAGAAATAAACATGTCTTTAGAAATAGTTAACATTTAACTTAAATTTCGAGAAACGTTTTAGCGAGAACGTTTTGGATATTTTCTTATGAAAATCTTAACTATATCAAGTTCTTTTTGTTAATGTATTAAAATTGAGTAGGATAGAATGATGTTTTCAAATGAATAATCTTCATTTTGCTGAATTTTTTTGTTCGACGTTGCTACGGATCCGTCGAGTATGCGTAAATTCTTATGACTTAGTCCAATAATTCATTAATATTTTACTTGAAATTACATTGCCTGCATCAAAATCTAAGGTCATCTTTTGTGGGTCGTGCTGGCGCCCGCAGAGAAAGTATGATGATGTATGTAAGGGCTAATAATTACATTTTATGCGCTAGATGATATTCATAAACCATTTCTTTGTTATTCGTATTTTGTACATGAGCAATTAGCTAAAATATTTTAACCCATTTTAGGACATTATTGAAATTACTTTGTAATGTTGAAAAATATATTCAGTAATATTTTGCAATGCACATGTGGATCCAATATTATAAAAAAGAAAAAAGAAAAGTATGTTGGTTTCAGCAGATTTAGAACTTCGTTTCCCACCCGAGTGTGAAACTCAAGAACAGCATTTTCCCTTCTCTCCGATGCCTATCACCCCATGCAGGAAAACAAGTGTGCTAAAATTCTGCTCTCGAATTTTACTCCTCAAATTGCATTGCAAGTGCTCGACATGTGGAAGAATGAACAACTGTGACACACGGAAATTTCGATACATGGAATAATGTTTAAATAAACTTGACTCATCATGAATTCGTTCCAAATATAGAAAGCACAATCAGGAAAACGCAAATCGTATTCAGAAAAAAATCCTACGAAACCACTAGAACCGGCTAATGGCAACGAGTAGTTTGTGTCACTTGTTGCAAGATTGGAGTCATCACCCTTCTACTTCAGCAATAGAATTTATATTATGGATTTGTCTCTAGATTATTTTAGTAAAAACGGAAATATGTTCATTCTGTTCGTTAAAATTATTTCTTAGAAAAATTTGAGGTAATATATTGATGATCTACAGAATTTAATAGTAACGTGTATGATTGTATTCCAATTAACATTGCACAATTTAACGTGATAATTATACATCGTTACAAAAAAATTAAATTTAATTAGAAAATAAAAGTCAAAATTACCATATGAAGTATTCAATTAAATATTCAAATTGTTTACTACTAAATAAAAAGATGTATGTTCATATCGCCCTTACAATGGTAGCACTCGGGGCAAGCCGCACCGTCTCCTCGTACGTCTTGCGATGCAGTACACTTCACTAATGTAGGTAAGAACGGAATGCATGAACGGCAGGCACTTCAGTGACGAATCAAAGCGATACAGAATTTCGAAAATAAGTGAGAGGCGTTTAATGGGCCTTCTCGCTTATTTTTTTTTAACGAATTTCTATCGAGCGTTTCTTTGAAGAAAGTGGCGCCAGCATTAGCTCCCGCAGCAGGATTACGACAAATAAGTGGGATTGTGGGTGATGACGTTGACAAGCGTGGACACGAAAGAGGAGGAAAATCGTAAGTCTACATTGTGTAAGTGGAAGCTATATGGAAGAGTGACAGCAGCAGCAGCAGCAGCGGGCGGCGTCGGTAATGGTGTCGGCGGTGGCGGCGGGGGCGGAGGCGGAGGCGGTAGAACGGCCCCGTTCCGTGTGCCACTGTTTCCGCTTTCTCTGTGCCCGTTCTCGCCGCGACCGCTGTCTCCTCTCTCCGGCTGTGCGCCGCCGCCGCCGCCGCCGCCGGCCTTGTTGTCCGAGATCCCACCGACGTACAGTGGGGCAGAGGAACCCACAACGTGGCATTAATTAAGGCGCTTATTCAATATGCCAGCTAGTCACGGGGCGTGTAATTTGAGGGTCGCTGAAAGCTAGTTTGTCGTTAAAATGATAAAATATATTTGATAATCTTTAATTGCACTTCTGGAAAGCACTAACGTAGGTGCTTTGGTAGGGTCTGAAAGACCTGGTATAGAAAATTACAATTTACAGTTTTTTTTTAAATTGAAAAATAGGAATTGTTTCTGAAAATAAGGCAACAGTGTGGCTCATGGTGATGTATTTAATGTAGTCCACAACTTACCTAAAGAGACTACGAACAATTTTGTTTTATTATAATTCATAATGGTGTCATTCTTACGGCTTTCAAGTATATTACTTCACGATATACTACCTAGAAGAATATTTCTGTACCGCTTTAACAATGAGGTGAAAGTGATTTAATTTTTCTAATAAACAAGGAAGGAACCAAAAATCTTATGCATATGTTCTTGCGGGATATAGAATACCATACAGTAATCTAGTCAGCTATATCCCGTTTCTGCAAAAATACTCTACCAGATCAATCTCTCAATATTGCTGACCGTGATATTGAAAAGGAATGCAGTTGTCTTTGCAAATTATTTCAATAAGTTTATTAAATTATTCGAAAACTATTTTAGTATGTGTCCCCTACATGCACTGTTAATTATTAAAGTAGAAAACTAAATTTATTTAAAAAATTAATTTACCTCGGCTATGTTTGTATGCAGAAATACTACATTTTGTTTATAAATGTAGAGAAAAGAAATAAATTCGTATCATCAATGCAGTTATCAAATCAGTGGATTCGAGATAGCTACACAAAACATACATAAGATGTATGTAAAATGAAGATTAGTGTCTTTTATTTTGAACATTTTTGTGTATTACAATGCCATAGAAATATGTACGGTACTTCGGTTTACTCGACATACGTCTTATACACACCGAAAATATATTTTCTAATGGCAGTACAAGTACGACTTATGTTTTTAATCCAAGAGTGTCTAATGTTTGCTAATAAATTTGTGGTCAAACAGACAAGACTGCTTAAAACATAACTAAAATATTTTTTTTGTTCTTGTTCATTTCGCAGCATGATTTATTCCCACTGTCATAGTTTTAGGGAACTTCGCTTATCTCACACATTATACAACATTAACAATTATTCAATTTATCCCTATTAACGAGCTCTTATCTGTTCATAAAATTTGCAGTACTAAATTTTGAAGAAACTTTCCTAGAGGAGAAGCAAGACAAATATTCTCTGAGATGCATGTGTTTCAGATATTAACGCACTAAATAAACTTTGGATGCTATTTCAGAACTTTGCAGCGTTGCTAGTGCCGAAAGATTTGTGGAATTTTCCAAACATTTAATGGGCTGTTTCATACATTTTTGAAGACGCAAGAAAACATGCTGTAGTACAATGTTGATTTTTGAATTTATTTTAAAAAATTACATAGGTTATTTTATGTAGAAGTCTTAAGGTAGCGATCGTCTTTCAATTAATGAAAAAAATAACCGATACGTTCTTAGAGATATAATTATTTTGGGGTGTTTCTTTTTTAATTTGTGAATTTGCGGTGCGCTGTGCGGCCCCACTGCGTCGGCGCCAGTGCTCAGTTCGCCGCCGCCCCCGCTGCCCACTCTCCTCCTCCGCGGCCGCCTCCCGCCTTCTGCACGAGCCACGAGTTGGCTGAAGTAGGCGCCCCCGCTACGTCCAAAATGTCTGACAGAAGAACCACACTATACATCTGCTTGTGTTTTTGTTGGTTTTTGTTTGTTTTTCTGGGGCTTTTTCCAGCGTCAGGGGATGTCGATTTTCGACTAGACGACCAGGTCCCCCATGGGGACACGCAGATGCGATATGTCGGTCTGTAGTCAGACGACTCACAAGACCTTCCGCGACAACACGCACGAAGACAAGGGACAACCAACCATGCCCACGGCGGGCCTCGAACCCGCGACCCTTCGGACCAAGGCGCTAAGTCGGCACACGCTGTAGCCACCTCGGCCATCCAGGTCGGCCAGAACTAGACTCCATGTGCCATAACGTAAACAAGTATACCGTGCTAATCCGCCATGATGGGCCTACGAGGTAGGTGGTGTCTCAAAATTTAGTGGTGCTACAACAGCATATACTTACCCACATTATTTGAAACTGCTACGTAATATAATGCTATGTGAACCCGAAAGTGTTTAAAAGCAGCAAAGCTTTTCTCTCCGCGCTGGTATTCTATCTCAGTTCCTTATAATTAACACGCCAGTCACTTTATCTCTACATCACAGTTATACTCAACTTGTCCGTCACGTGATATAAGTTGAACAATTGATTTCCAATTTTCAAAACTTCAGAAACTTTAATTTATATTATTTCAATACCTAGTTTTAAAGAATAGATTTTATTAAGAGAAAAAGGCTCTATGATTACTACTGCAGATTTCCGCAATTAACTTTGTGTTTCCAATTTTCTAAAGTGAAAACCTTGCAACGAAAATGGAACCTGCACCATTTTTAAACGCCATTGGTCTATCCGAGGAATCAAAAAATAAAAAAAATAAAAAGAAATTGAGCTAAGCAATGACATTCAAAACTTACATGATAGTCATTTTTGATAAATAATTACACATGTCCTTCTTTAAAGATAAATATGTTTAGAACAGATTCAACAAAATAGTTCAACAAAAAACTATCATCGATGTTTGCAATGTTAATTTTTTGCTATTTTTGAAAATACAGAGTTTGCCAAAAAGGAAACCAGCACCACTTTCTTAACCGTCTATTGCTATATCCCAGAAAAATATTAAAGAAAAAAATTGGAGGCTTTTTGGGAAAACTTGTTCACGCACAATTACGCGAAACAACTCAAATTTTCGAAAATATTTATATGACTCATTTCAAAATCTGTCTTCGCAGAACACATTTCATTAAGAAAAACTCTAACTTAAATATTGTTTTTATAGGCTGACGCCGAAAATTTTCGAACTTTTGCGATTTTTGAAAATTCAGAGATTTTAACAAAAATGAGATCGGCGTCATTTTAAATGCCCTTTACCCTATCCGAGGATACAGTTTAATAAAATCATTTTGAGCTTTTTTTGAGAAAATGTATACAGGATTGTAATTAATTGTAATTATCAATTTTGAAGAAAATAGACTGAACGGTTTAGGCATCAGCGTCGACAGACAGGCGCAACGCGGATGGGTGTTTTGTCATCAATCAATTTTTCGGTGTCAAGGACCCACATAACATGGACTCTGACTACACAAAGTGCTAGAAGAACGTAGAGAAACTAGATTTATCTACTTTTCGATACTAGGGCCTCACAATACGGATTTTTCTGTCATTCAACGTGTATCATTGCAACGTCATTCGATACGATCTGTGTGTCACGATACATTCTGTGTATCATTGCAACGTCAACACACTGGAAAATTTAGTAGTAATAACTAGATATTGAATTGTAAATTGAGAAGTTTTTCTTGGAGAAGTCAAGGTGCTGCTGTAGCACTACTTGTAGAAAGAGGAAAAAAAACTGGCCATAACTTTCCTCCCACCACATCAAGATTTTAACATATAATTTATCATAGTAATACATTCTATGTAGTTGTTACCATATTATATATCATGTATTATTATTATTATTATTATTATTATTATTATTATTATTGTTATTATTATTATTATTATTATTATTATTATCATTATTATTATCATTATTATTATTATTATAAGTGTTATTACTATTATTGTTATTAGTAGTGTTATTATTGTTATTATTTTTGTTGTTATTATAAGTAGTAGCAGTAAAATTACAATAACAATTAAATTTTACTTTTACTTTAAACTTGAAACAGCACAAATCTTGAAATGTTAAATTATTTTGCTTCCAAAAATAATTATCTACTGTATATTATGTTAATTAATTTGCATCAAGTACTGTAGTATAATTCTTAGGCAAATGATCCTATCTCAATCAAGTTTTTATCCAGTTTCCCTGGTCCTATGAGCAAACGTTGAGATGGCGCTTTTTTTGCTTCTGGACAGTAATGAAACTTCACTCTTTACACCCAAGACATCATATTATCTCATACGTGATTGTAATAGTATATGTGAATGTGACTCAATAAATTATTAAAAGCTTTCGGTATGTAAATATTTTGGAGTTGATCAACCTACCCAATTCAAACATTCGATCAAATTCCTATGTAACACATGCTGAGCCTAATCATCAGAGTACCCGTTTTAATCGCATTTTTTAAATTAATTTCTCTATTAACTAGTATTGTTGTTAGTGATTGTGCATCAGTGAAATTGTATTCAAAGCGTGAGTAAACTTCATCAAACTCATCATGCTCTCCTTCTTTGCCTTAGTAACCGTCCGGGCACTCGAGCAAGAAGTATTCTGGTTGATAGTATTCAATGTTGCCGAACGACGGTCTCTTTTTATTTTCTTAATATCTATCTCGAACAATGACCTATACTATGAAATGTCATGACATGGATAATAAAGGCTTCAATCTTTCAGATCTAATTCAACCCATTTCCATTCAGTTTACTTCTGTGCCATCATATGTCTAGTTTCGAACATTTGAAGTTATTGTCTTTAATTCGAAGAAAGAAGCTCATGACAATTGTGCAATGAAATATCAATACTGCAAAAATAAAATCTCCTGATATATTGGAGGAGACAGTGATAATTTAAATGAAGATAGTCACTAGGTTATCTGAAAATAAATAAAAATAATTGTGATAAAAAACTTGCCACGAAATACAGTGTAATAAAATATTATGGTTATAACCACTTCGAGAGTTGAAAGTAGCAGCTTCTGTGAACTTGCACATTATATTTGTAGAAAAACTGTGAAAATTTGAGTTAATTGATCTGGCTTCTTAGTGCACACTGGTGGATTGATTTTACAGCTTTTCCTTACAGAGATTAAGCTACCATCCACTTGTAAGGGAAAGTCTCGTTCTCACTAATTCTGTGTAGTTTTTTATATATAAATATGAAGTACATTTGCCTTTTATCAACAAGGACCGGCTCCTCGGCTCTCCTGGCTAAACCAAATCCATACATCATTCAGCAGCTATTTTTTAAGTTCACCTTCATCTACTTTCTCCCGATTTCCAACATTTTTTTATGTGACACAATTTGGTGGATTTTAGAAATAAATAATTTAATTATATTTTTCAAATAATGTCAGTCATCAAGGCAAGATGTTCTTTTAAGTCGATTCTAATATATGAAAATAAGGGAGGCATTGGAAGCGTAACACTTCCGTGTATCTATTCATCTCTTTCGTTACGATGTAGTGAATAATATTGTTACCCACTTCATTAAGTTTAGTAGTGTTAGTAACATGAACACAAAATCAATTATGTAACTACGTTCATTTTGTAATGTAATATCTAAAAGTATTATAGTTCAGATATGGAATAATTGTGGATTAAGTCACAGAACTGATTAAATCGCACATCTACTTTCAAAAACATTTACTACTTTGGAGTTTTAACTTGAGTTCCTTAAAAAACCAACATAAAACAGGAATATATGTGAATTGCCTCTTGTAATTTCCTTTAATGCTACTGAAATCAATGACAATTGCTGTTTGTTTCTATTTAAGTGCATGAAACAGTTATAAACTGTGTGACGTACTATAAAGAGATGTGCAACCTATGCGCGTTTGAATGAGTTCTGGGATCCCTACACTAACTTGTATACAAGGCGAATTACAGATACAGGTGGAAACGAGCGTTTTTGGCAAAAATTGCTAAGAAAACATCCACTTCTGTGTACCAGAAAATGTTTGTGAAGGCAAATCTGCTACAGATATTGGCTACTATCTTTTACTGTGGCATTCGTGAGGGAATAGACATGCTTCCGCTAAATAACTATGTTCCTCACTGATATCTAGAAAACGTGCACAGATGGTGAAGCTTCATTTATGTGCAGATGTAAAAAAATGCTATCTTAGAATTTGCGCAAAGGATCAGGGAAACCTGATCAAGATGGGGGCCATTGAGTCTATACTGATACTCAGTATAGTCTCTAATTGTATAGAAAACGATTTGCAGCATGAATTATTTTATTTGCCACTTAAAAACCTATTTCTACTTGAATTTTTAACGTTTAATATTACGTATTACATATGAGTTTCGATATTCAAACCATTGTTCTGACATTGTTGTCTATCATAAATTATTCACACAACTTTATATCCACGTATGTTTACGTACATACATTACGCATAAGTATTATGTTTTGAAAGTATTTGTTTGTAATGTGCATACAAAAACTAACACAATAACTTTCTTTTGCTAAACATAGTTATTCTGATTCCAGAAAAGGAGATGTTATTTAAATTGAAGTGTCGTACATTGAACTCGCATATTCCTGCTCCTACATCAAATCTAGTCTATAACTAGTGCATCCAAAGACTAGTTATAAGACAATCGTGGTGACCGGATGTTAATGGGGGTAATTGAATTTTTCCTTCCTAGTGTTTCTTTTGTGGAAACTAAACAATAACCGAGACATAATAATGTAAGACGTCGTGAGTAGTAAGTAGAACAGGCCGACCTACATTCGTTGGAGAGCGTTTCTGCGCAGGGTGCCCATCAACAGCATATGCACGCGAACGTGTTGCTACTTACATTTACTTCTAAGCCTTTCTTTAGTTCTTTCTTTCCTTTCATATTGGATTTCCTTTTCCTTTCTCATTTCTTGCCTTTTTAATTCCTCTGTCCTTTACAGCGGTTTGTTTTCTCTTTACTGTTAGTTTCCACTTTCTCTGTTATCCTCGTTACGGCTTTTTTATGTCATTCTGTCTTACGTGTTTTTGCGATTTCTCCCTCTCTACGTTAGTTAAAATCATACTAGAAACGTAATTTATAAGTAAGAAATTCCAGTTACTGAACACCCTGCATAAAATGATATGATTGGTTTCGCATTATATCCTTAATTGTTATTCGAAAGAATGATTGTGCACTTATTGCTCACCGATTAACAGTAGTAAAAATATAATAATAGCAATAATAATAATAATAATAATAATAATAATAATAATAATAATAGTTTCTATTTTTATCCTGATAAAATGTCTTTGAGAATATGATTAAATACGGTAGGTACAGGTTGACGTGCTACCTCCAGTAATCGTGCGTGTAATTAGAATGCCGTATCATGAAGAGTTAGCTATAAGACTGATATAAAAAATCGAAAGCGATGTATTCCTGAATGACTAATGAGATCAGATGTTCTTTTTTACTATTTTAGAGACGTTTTTAATGATATGCGTTTTATGCCATAGTTATAATGAATAGTATAAACGAGAAATTCATTGACAATGATTCACATAGCTTTTTGTTCTACAACAAAGATGTATTAAAAATTGTAAGAAATATATTTTGATACAGAAAAAACTTACTTAAACTGTTTTCATCTTGTTAATGTATTAGCGTGTTCACCTCCAAAGTTCTTGGAAATTTCACTACATAATGACAGGATGCTTTACAATACTAAGTTCTCTCATTGTAAATAAATTTTTCTCTTAAGAATACCTACATTGTTTTTGTTTTTGCAAAACTGTGTTTAATTTCATCTTTCACAGTCTTTGAATTCGTCATAATTTATGTTCAGCAAGATTCAAATGACAACGAAACGTGATGTATAACAACAACTTTGGAATATATTAAAAACAAATATTTAAAAGGGGAAGTCTGCGCATTTCATTTGGTGATGCCTGAAATACTTACCTATAAAATACATTAGTTTGAGAATGATCAGATTTCACTGAATACTGAATATTTCTAGTTCAAAATGTTGGGATCCTTTGTTAATGGTGGTAGAATTGTTGTTGTAATTGGTTCTTTAATTGTTACAATTAATTACGAAGTCTCGTCATTAAGCGATTGCATTATAATTACGAATGCTGGTCTTTTAATTGCTACTGAATAGTGTAACCCGGTAGTTCACTCTTTAGAATACAGCTTTTTGTGTTCTTGTGCCTGCACACCACGAAATAGTGTGTTGTAATTTATCATAGGTCTGTAATACTTCTTAGAATGCTATTTCTAGGGCCACAGGATGCCGGAGAATAAATGTAATCGTGGCGCCACCATTTCCAGCTCGAAACACGGCAGCGAAACTCACAGTGAAAGTACCCTCAATCGCAGCCCGTAAAGAAGGTCAAGACTCATATCCGCTGGGAAGGCGCTGTTGACATTCTTTTTTGACCGCTGTGGCGTGACCATCATGGAAGTCTCAGACGCGGAGCTGTAGAGCAGGCCGAGGTTAGCACCTTGAACTCGCGTTGCCAGGAAGAAGATTAAAGGCTCATTCACAATGAAACTTAAACGTAAACATATCATAATCGCAAAAGCTGGGTACCATGATATTCGATGGAACTATTCAGAACGTAAACGTGAACATAAACACCGAGACGTAACCGTGAAAGTTGGCAAGCTCGAAGCTTTCACGTTCACGTCATGTTCACAGGAACAGCACACTATTGTATCCCGCAAGAAGATCGAAAGAGCGTCTAGTGTTTTCGTTAGAAGCCAATGCAGTTTGTACCAGCATTGATTCCATCAATCTTCTCTGCTCATGAATCGCTTCAATAAAATCGTTCTCTCGCTCGTGATATTTGTATTTAGCAGTTATAGTATGTCCCTTAAAGGGCAATTGGCCTCGGCACCGTGAGATTTCGAGGATTCTAGTCGGTCACCCAACCAGGAACCCGCGATATCTCGAATTCGCTTAACCTTTGTGGCTTCACGTAGTTAGCGAATTCGACTAGCGACGCTGGTTTCGCTGTCAAGCCTTTCAGTAGAACCATCCCAGCATTCACCTGGATAATCGAGGGAAACGAAACCGCACGAAATCCCTGGTGAGGGTAGCCAGCACGGGGATTGAACCCGAGCCTACCGAGTGCGAAGCCACCGCGTTACGCCCTGAGCCAATTCGCTTGGTCACGCTCGTGGTAGACTTGATGAAACAAGCAAAATAAACAATACACCAACTCTGCCCCATACTAAACCGTCATTCTTCTCTTCCTACCACATGCAGCCATCAACAAAACAAAACCATCGTACAACCTCTGTTAATATACGGTCTGGTCTAATAATTATCCGGTCTAGTACGTACAATGTCGCTCCTTCCCAAACACGCAAACTACAAATCTTCCAAAATAAAGTTGTAAGAATATGCACTAAAGCAGCTTGGTTTGTGCTCTCTCCACTCAGACTTAAAAATTCCCTCCTTGCAAAACTGCACACTCCATTTTGACGTGACTTTTTTCAGGACACAAAAAATCCCGGTATCTTACATTTTCTAGTAGGTCTCGCAGGATAGATACCGGTACACTCGCGACTTCTTTCTCACACATCACGTTGAAGTATCTTAAGCCACTAAATAATTTGGAGGTGCTCGATTGAGTGACCACAACGATATTAAACTGTGCTATTTATCGCGTCCGAGTCTGTCAGTGTTCAGTTATGTTTATTGTGTTTTTGAAAAATATCTGAGGGAGCCCAACGGCTGAACCATGTAAAATTAAGCTATCACTAAAGTTTTTTGTACTAAAATATGATGTATTAAATGAGATTATCAGTCTAGCATGTTCGCATCCGTTTACTTAAAAAAGATTTAAGGAATTTTTGTGAGTAGTAGATTTTGTAGCGACAACGATGAGTGGCTCTGTTTACGTTGACGTTGACTGTCATTGGGGATTGTACGTCAAAATTTATGTTCAAAGTACATGTTTATATTCTTAGATTTCCATATACCTTTTCATAGTGAATAACCTTTAACAGGTTATAGAGTTCTATCTCGACATGTAAAATCTTGCAGTCTGAAAGAACTATTTCTATACAACTGGAGCACACTCAATTATCAAAAAACTAAAAAGTACTTACCTTTTGTTATATACATTATATACTACTGCTCTAGTTATTTTTATGTTGTATCGTTATAAAATAATTAATAATACCTGTAACGTGTATTGTAAATTGTTTCTGTGCCAATGATCCCTATCTCGGTAGATTCTTTTGCCCACTTTCCCCTGATCAACTGAGCAAATTGTAAGATGATCTCTTGATTTAATTCTGAACAATAAATGCGACTTTATTCTCCTCTCCGATACAGTACATATTTTTAAGTGTTCTTGACTTATATAATTTTTCCCCCTAAGGTTTTTGCAGCCGTCAGCAGGTTATCCTTCACGTCCCGATGGAATGCATATATGACCCTCCACTAGACACTAACACACTTGCGGGCTCTTTTGATCTGGAGTTGGCAGTACGAGTGACCCTACGCGGCAACACATACGAGTATATGAGAGACAAGGAACAATGAGAGACAGGACTTGAACTCGCGCCCCTTCGGAGACGCTCTTAGCCGCCTTCGCCATCCAGGTCAACCTTACATAACTTAATATTAATGAATTAATAAATAATATCAAACTCTGGCTTAACATTCATGTTCTCGGAATACGTCCAGAGCCTTTCAAGATCATAGAGAATTAATCACATGTAAATGGGAAAGTAGCTCATCGGCCGGCCAAAGAATGAGAGTGGGCACAGGTAGATTGCGGACGATCGCACGTTGTCCGTGGCCTGTTGTTCGAGGCAACTACTGCTGCGGCATCCGTTGATTGGTTTTAGATGTAGGTGCGTGTTTGAACGTACAAAGCAGGCTGTGCTCACATACCGTACTGGGCGCGCGTGCACTGTTCCGTGTCAGTGTGGATCGTGCGAGTGTATATTTGCGTTCTGAAGTATGAAAAGATTTTATTCACTGGTGAACTAGGTTGCGCTCCTTTGAAGCAGGACGTAGTATTTAGGGTCTTCAGCACCGAGGAAAACGTTTGGAAAGCAGGTGACAGAGCACCGACATTCATCTTTACTAAAAGTGACAAATGTAATCCACAGAGTTCATTCATTTCCCAGCATTTTCATCCGGTTACGTGAGTACTGCTAATTCTGAAGAGGTTGTTGCTTATTTTTTAAAGGTAGGTTCCATTTGAAAGTCGAAGGGACGCGAGGAAAGAATAGTAAACATTAGTTCGATGAATCTACGAGTAGATCGTGAAATTCTCACAAATAGCATTCAGCAGGCTGAACGGATATAATAACATTCAAAGGTCGAATGTCATTATATCGAGTTGAATGATATACCTTACTTAGACAATTCGACTCCGTTTTTGTTTCTGTGTTTTTCCTTCGTGAACAAATATATTCTTTTCTTTTGTAAATAATAAACAATTTACACGTTTCCGGAGTGTTTATATGTTTCTGAAATGATAATTTTTGCATGGAAAGTATTTTTTCGCACCAACTTTTGAGTGCTATGTGTAAGATAATGCATCGATTTACACGTCGGCTTACGGGATCTCTCATTCCAGGTATTTCCCCACAGGTATCTCTCCCCGGAGGAGGTATCTCTCCCCAGCCGGGACATGCTCTATGAGCTCGATTGGTCTCCCGACAAATGTAGTTTTGTAGTGCATGTGTGTATGTATGTATGTATGTATGTATGTATGTATGTATATGGGGAGAAGTGTGAACAAGAATGAGGAAGGAAACTCGAGCGCACCGTGACACATTTGTTTGGATTCTGCTCCACGGAACGCCTGGTACAGCGCACACAACCATGGGAAATTGTCAATCAGAGCAGCCAACCACTGAGGGTTCTCGCCCCCTAGAACCTCCCAGTCAGTGTGTCTGCAGTAGATGCTCTGAACCAACTAAGCCGGTAACGTCACGTTGTTACCAGTTGACTAAGCAAATCTAACTTCAGGTGTGACTGATTGCAGTGCAGGCTGAATTATCTTTAGTACTTAGTATAGCTGCTTGAGAAATGGTAATTCTGACCACTTACAGAAACTACGTTATCTTAATTTAAGGAGTCAGCGGTCAGTTTAACTACGGCGTTGTAGATTTTCATAGTAAAAGGGCGGAAGATAGTGCAAATATGCGTGAATTCATCTGACGCACTATGTTTTGTGCGCGGCGATGGTGTGACGGTTAGCATATCGAACTGTTAAACCGAAGTTGGCGGATTCAAACCTGAGCGAAGCTGTGGATTTTTAAGGGCGAAAAGATCCTTCGTGCTCCTTCCTTCGGAGGGGAAGTAAAGCCGGCTGTCTCATTTTAGTAGATTTACTTGCATGTAAAAGATCCTCAAGCCTAAATGAAGCCTCTGAGCTAAATTCAAATCGCCTGTTACCCGCCCAAGAAATACCTTTCTCTGCTTGTTGGTGAAAAGAGCGTAGCGAAATTTGTGTGGTCAGACGGAAAAGCGGGCCTGATGGCCCGAGTCTCGCCACGTAAAATAAGGCATTAATTCAATTCAAAAACACGTGAATCACGAATTAGTCCAACAAACTGAAGATTATTTTAGGAATAGCTGCTGGGCTTTGCAGTGACGGAGACACACGGGCATGACATAACAACATGCAATACAGAATGAGTCATTTCAGATTAAAGAAAATTTATCATTCTCTTCGCATTTAGAAGAACAAATGTATCTAATTTCATTTTGCTGAGAAACGCTTGTTTCTGTACAGCAATTTCTTGAACATTTCCTCTTTAATAATGTCCAGCGTTGATGACAGATGCAAGGACAGACAGACACAGACGTTTTACCGTCAACCGATTTTTCGGTATCAAGGACCCACAAATGTGATTCTATTACGATGAATAAAATGTTTTCTAACGTCTTTCTTTGTAACGCCATTTTAATGCTTATTATGTATCCATTTATAAAATTATTGGACAGATAGTCAATATTTTTAGAAAAATCCGTAATATTTACGTTTAGCCTATGTTACAAATACAATTACTTTGAAAATTTAGTTTGAAGATGATGCAGAATCACGTAATAATAAAAAGCTATATATTTAGGCAATTAAATATGTTTTAATATTATAGAAAATCTGTTTTATCAGCTATTTATTGTTAGTCTTAAACACTACATCTAAAATTCTCAAGAAATTTTCACTTGAATTTCAAGAAATTCTCACTTAAATTAGTGAATTCTCTAATTAATAAATTTCCGAACCTCTCAAGTAATTAAAATAACTACAAAAAATTGTTCCCTATCTGGTGAAGTTATATTTAGCGGACAAATACTATTGAAAAAAATATTTGTTTATATTAACCTTTCAACATTCAAATATTGTCACTATAAAACAAATAATAACGCAATTACATACCTCTATACAGTTCTGTTTTCATGAAAATTCGCAAAAAGGGACAAAAATATGTATTTTAATTTTTGATATATGGCGCACCAATCAGAAAAATCTGTAAAAATTCCAGAAGATAGCTAATTTTTAGGGCAATATTTGAGAATTTTCTCGTGCAACCGACGAAATAAAAACTTTCTTCAAAAAATTCGAAAATTTTCAAATCCATTTAAAAGTTTGAATATCGCAGCAAATAAAATTTTATAGATTATTTTTGAAAAATAGAATAAATTTCACATAAAGATTTTATCATAAAATATTCCATGTAAATATCATTATTTACCATAGAAATTTATACGACCAATTCAATGATATAAATTTTTAAAAAAATGTTTTTAGTTATTATGAGAACGATATGAGTTGGGAGAATTTATTAAGCACCAGCATTGTTGCACTATTATGTCAAATAATTTTTTTGATTGTTTATATTCTGTTGCTGTTGAATGTGATTTTTAATGATCGCCATGTAATGTTAAACTTATTTTCACAAATTCTGTTGTACTTTGTATATATTGTCTTTTGATTGTTGTCACTAATGGTCTGGAAGTTCATACGAGTAATTAAATAAAGCATAATTAAAAAAGTTGAATTGTTGCTCTAAAATCTGCGACTTAAGTATGTCCTTTCCCTTAAGAATATTCCCTTGAAAAAAAGTCCTGTACATTGAAAAAGGGTTTCAGAATTTGTGATAAAAAATAATGCTATTTATAAAAAACGTTTTCTAAAAATACGCCCCAATTTTTTTCTTTTTTTCCACTGATATACTTAAAAGAATGGCCCAGGTCTTATTTCGGTTGAACTCTTTGATTTTCCAAAATTGCAAATTTCGCAAAAATGGGTGGAAATATATGCTGTTCAGTAACACTAGTATTATTATTACGTGGTGTGTTTATTGTGCAAAAAGTGATAACTCTCTATAATTTCTTTTAATTGTAAAATACAATGACGGCATTTCATTTAAAAATATCTGAATGTGGCATCTCTAGGGACAAATCTTAAACTATGGTCCTCCGAAGAGGAAATAATTGAAAATATTATCATCATACTTAATGCAATTACTTCTAAACATTTCCTAAGAATACAATATAATTTATAATTTTATAAAGCACGGTTTTAGATGCCATTGAACATTACATTCAGTTATTATAAATACCTTGGCAAATCTGTTTGCAGACAACATTGCAACTGTAAACTTTCTATTTTTATTGATCTTGGATACCGGACTATTCAAATGTATTTACATTGATTATGTTTGATTTTATACAATTCTCAAAATTCAAAAGAAAGAAACAAACTACCAGAAATATATACATAAAATACCATATTCTCCTTTGGAAACATCCATTCCCGATAATTATGTTAACAAATTAATTTTGTTTAACAAATTCAGCGACTCGGTTATTGCAAACATAAGATAAATATAAACTAGGATTGATTTTGAAAAAAATATACTGTTCTTCGTTGCAATAGACTACTGAGTACTGAACAGAGATACACGAATTATAAGAATGTGGATTTTTGCATTTAAAGTGAATTTTATTTTTTCCTCTACAACAATTGATTTCTAACGATTACTGGCTAACTTTTGTTGAGCCTGAAATAGATTATTCACAATTGCGTTAGGGTAGGTTATGTAGTTGAATGAACTTCGACACAGCACAGGAAGTCGCAAACACGAAACTGGATTACGGTATTTACAGACCGACATGAGGACACCGGTATGAATCCCAGCAATTCTTGTTGTTTTTTTATCCCGTTATGTCTTAACCAGGCTGACCACGATATCCATTGAACCTCCTCTCAAGTACCAAAAAAGGTCCTTCTTTATTTGCCAATAAAGCTTTGGGGGAGACTATAGACGGCTGCACTGCATTGTAGTTAAAGAGTGAAACTGTAACCATAATGGTCCTCGTTATAGCTGTTCAGGAATACCAGGATGATTTATTGATATCCAGATTAATAATAATCTGAACATTACACTGTCACATAGAATTTTATTAATAATGTCATATTTTTGTATGTATAAAGTAAATTTAGAAGGCATTACATAATATTATTTTTGCTTCTGTATTAGTTTACAAGTACTCGCTTTTCTTCTTGTTAGTCATGTGTTAACATTGCGTTATACTTTTCTTTCTGCCTGCCATGATTTGTTTTAAGGCGAGGTTATGTGGATATAATGCTACAGTATGAAGAAAACATTTTAAAAGTCTGACCTAACTTACACGTTACTACATGTTTTGCTCTCACTTAATGAAATAACATACGTGATGAGCCATTTCAGGAGAAAAAGGAAAAAAATACAAGCTAACGTATTCCTAATAATATCAACACTAAATAATTCCTCTATTATTTGGCAGCCTCTGTATCACTAGAACGTTGTGCGCATTTCCAAATCTCGAAGCACTCTTGTAGATCCAAAAGGTCATTTGCATGTCCGAAAAGCGCATTGCCTTTTCTGAACTTCGGTCGCCATAGACGTTAGAAATGTGCCGCGCTCCAAGCAATGAATATCATGTAGCAACGCTACGCAATGTTTCAGATCTGAAGAATATCGACCCTACTGTGCCAGAGAGACCCCCACCTGCTTCAACGCAAAAGTCCGGCAGCCCAGCCAATTTTACAGTATTATTTTTTCTCGCGCCGCGTTTCTCCGTTTCTAAATACCGATCTGTTGACCGACCACTGTTTTCCGCCTTTGTCTCTCGGGTACTACTATTACGCATTTAGCTAACACGATTACGTCCTCTGACACTGAACTGCACCAACACGTCGACCTTGCGCGCCATCGGATTTTCCCTTGATGGTGGTATCGCATCGACGGCCCCATTGCAGCCGTCACCTCGCCGGCACCATATCTAATTTCTCCAGAATATTCCTTTTTTAATCTTATGTGTCCTACACGTTAATAAGAATGTTGATACTTACAGAAGGAAAGATATTTCTTTCTTCTTATCTCTTGCTTCTTTGATTTATTTTTCTCCTTTCTTACTTTCTTGTCTGTCTTTCCTTCGAATTTTTAAAAAAGTTAAGAGATGTCGCACGTCATACTTTTGTTGAATTTTCAAAAATTGCAAAAGTTTCAAAATGGTTTCGGTTGAGAGTGATTTATTAGTGTTTCGGGGTACGTCAACTGCTAAGGTCATAAGTCCCTTAAATATAGTGCATGTTGGGTGGCGAGACCCGACGCCGACCTACGCGTCAACCTGCGAGTTTCTCGGAACCAAGTACTTCCCCCAGCGGGGCACCGCCCCACCGAGGCAAGCTCTACGCTCCTGATTGGTTTGGTAGTGTAGTGTATGTAAGCGAAGATGTTTAGGCAATTTACCAGCTGTCATAATTTATCAAATATTTGTTTTTAATCAATAGTTGTGGCTTCTATTATTCAATAGGATTTTAACCGTACTCGAAGTAAAATCAAAACTATAGTTTATTTAGTACTATTTATATGTATTAGAACTCGACATTCATATTGAGAAAGTTGCTTCGCTGACTACTCAATCTTTTATGATGGCTTTACGTACACCCCTCCATACGTATCTTCCCCTCCAGGACACTGCCCCGCTGAAGGAAGAAACTTTAAGCACCCGGGACAAACTTTAAGCGCCCCACTGGTCTCACGACAAGTGTGTACGTGTAGTGCATGTGAGTGTTGTGTGTGTGTGTGTGTGTGTGTAAGTAAGGGGAGAGGTTAGAGCAAGGAAGAGGAAGGTAAAATGGCGCGCGGTGCGTGTCCCGTTTTTTAGGGTACTGCTCCAGCATTCGAATTGAATTCTCCTTTGAACAATCGAATCATCATCGAATTGAATTCTCCTTTGGACATACATTTGACCTTGATATATAGCTAGTGTCGAAAAATCATGACCGTCGGGACAGAAATACTAGGACCTCCCGGCCAGAGTCGCTGCAGAGACAACAGCAATAGTGTCTCTGAGCTAAACTCAGACGACGAGAAGGTAGTGTTATTCAGTAAAAATCCACCGCTATCGGGACTGGAATCCTGGGTTGTCCCGGTCCTCTATTCTGCAGAGGCAACGGTGTTGTTAATGAGCCATCTCAACTGATGCAAAAATTCGACCTCCAGATTTTGATTCCTCCTGTTCACGATCTCCGATACCGAAACGTGGTTTATTCAAAATGTTTTCCCGCCCACCTTGGTCTACGTCTGGACAGTAAATTTATCTTCGCTAAACATAATATGCAACGTAAATTGTAGTGTAGATAAATCTCATTGATTTTAATAGTCACTTGTTACACTCTAATTTACTTGACACTTTTTACATAAATAGACACTTTCAAGCTCATATCTGTGTACATTTTTTCATTAGTTAAGAGAGATTCGAATGCATCATCTACAGGTGTTCCCTAAATGAAAAACATCAATTTACTCATAAATTTAAAGATCAGGAATTTTTTCGATGCCATTTCTTTTAATTGTCTCTACTACTGGAAAGCTCGTATTGCAGAGATCAACATGCGTGTACTTAGATAATTATTTTCTATTTATTTCCAGTCTCTGTTGGTTATTCTGACGTATCTGGGCTAATGCATGAGACACGATGCCTGCTGCACAAAGGACAATGCAATGCAAGGATGCACATCATACATATTTCAGTTTCTGGTCGTATTCTTAACAAGCAGTGGAAAGTGGGTCAAACTGTATGTTGATGGTGCTTTCACACTTTGCATTCAAAATTTCACAGTTCTTTGTCTTTGTATATGATTGAATCTGCTATACTAATCAGGCAATGTATTTGAAAACAAAGAAATAAGTTATAATCTGAAAAAAAAAAAAAACACAAGAAGGGTGAATGTTATTTTGCTTTGGGACGATGTCTCCTACAGGAACTTTTCCTTTTTTAAATACATATTATCTGTTTAGACGGCCATTTCATACAGGTAAAAAACACATTAATACTATATGGCAAGGCCGAAGACCTTTCAAGCCTTCGCAAAAGCCTACACAATATATTACAATATTCACACCATCGCATATAAAAGGCGCGTAAAAGAGACTATATGGTACGTCTATGAAAAAAATACTGAAGAGGAACAAACTTGCCGTCAGAAATAGTATACGCACTAATCTACTAAACTCTTTCTAAACTAATTATGACCATAGACTTCACTTGTTTTATCCTTCCAAACTGCCGCATATTCAGCACCTGAAACAAAACAGCGCTTCAGAAAATTGTTCGTGGTCCAACTTTACTTTTACTAACCATACACACTTACCCATTTGCACTCATGCATGAGCGCACTTGCTATCCAACGTTGGCATCGCCCCGCTTACTGCTAAACGCTACTATTTCCCAGTTACTAATTACCCCTTCTCTAGTAGCCCGAACATTTTCTAGAAAATTTTCTAATTGTTTCATGAAATGAAAACTTATTATCTCGTATACTAGACAACATACTTTTCAGTGCTGGCAGTAATAGTTACCAATTCCCATCCATTGTCCTCCTCATGTTTTGATGACTTAGCAAATTAGGAAGATGTGGATCCAGTCTTCATCGCAGCTTAGCACACATACCATTACCGTATAAGACTTTCAGTCAACGTTGCGACTCCCCTGTTCGTAAGCTGCACATTGTCCTTCCTTCTTGCTTCCTTTCCTAGCACGTGAACGTAACTTTAACATCCCATACAGAACTGGCGTTAATATGTGCCACGAGCGAACGTTTATCGGACGACGCCGCAAGAATATGTAGCAGTTTTATACCTGAAAGAGTATCCTATGTTAATCGCACTTCCTCGGGCGTTCGCCTTTTCCCAATAACGTGTGCTGGTACGCGCCACGGTACTACGTGTTCGAGGAAAAAATTCACTTCTGAAGTCTAGTAGGGCTTTTCGCTTCCATGTAACTGCTCTCTTAAAGCATCTACACCATTTTTCACTATCTATTCTAATCCAAAGGTTAATTGTTTTAATTTACAATAAAATTCGACATTACCTACCAGTCTTAGTAAGCTGATGTTTTCTGCGTACCTTGAGACCCCTAGAATTAATTTTAATATGTTCCGATGTATTCCATTGGAAACAGTCTATTCACTTTCCAAATTCCATCGCATAAATCATAGATGGTAGAACTATTTAAATATAGTGTTCTTTTACTTTTCAACGTGGGTCAGGAACGTTTTGCACAGTGCACTACGTTTAAAATATAAACAAACGTTCCGAACGATTTTGTCGTTTTATAACATAATGCCGCCATCTGAAGGACTAACACACAGTTGTTTAAAAGTTTGTTTATATATATATATATATATATATACATATATACATATATATATATATATATATATATATATATATATATATATATATATATATATTATATTCACGTTAACACGTCACTCTTATCTCGAACATTAAATTGCACCTCAGAAATATTCATCTTCGTCTTCATCTTCTAATAAAAAAATGTGTTGGTAATTGAGGATTGGTCAAATATATAATAATTGGGTAATAAAGTTTATATATATATATATATATATATATATATATATATATATATTGTAGCGAAACCGATTTCGTCATACTTTTCGAAACGAAATTCATGCTGGAAAAATTAAATATAACAAACTCGGACCACCCAGAATTCTACCGGGAGTTTAAACAGATTGCAATGCACGCGTAGTCTCACTTATCGCGGGGGCCATTACCGCCTCCTCCCTATTAAGCCGGTTGTTTTGAGGACTGCTGGTGACAGATACTGTACACGTGCGCGCGGCCAGCTGCAGATTTCGAGACCACCTACTTTTCGGGGGAGCCCAGAGCAATACTTCCGTCATCGAACGCGCCCCCTACGCCTCCGAGGGCTAGATTTCTAGAAGGTTCGAGAACAACCCCACGTGCTCACAGCCAGCACAAGGTGTGGAAATTTCCTTCGTTTCTCACGCTGCGATTGGGTTAGAATATTTCACTGCGACACAACTTCTGACCAATAGCGACACTGCTATCAAAGGGAATTAGGACACGTAAGAAATTGGGGTGGGGAGAAGAGCTAACCTGGTGCGATTTCAACGGAGAGAACGGCAGAAGGGATTTGATTTTTAGACAGAACAGTCGGGGCAGAAGTTTCTCTTGGGGGGGGGAATATTTTTCGGTCAGATGCAAGTTCACCTCTGCCGAACTTAGAAATTATCAGATTTGATTTGAGTTTTGGGCTGACGGGAGTCGGGAGAGAATTACTTCTCTGGGAGGAAATTATTCGTCGAGGAGAGGCCAGTTTGTCTCTGAAAGATTTAGAAAGATTTCGGAAGGAGCGAGAGCTACTAGCTGACAACAATTGAGAAAATTACTTCTCGGGGGTGGGATTTATTCGTCGGGGAGAGGCAAGTAGACCTCTGTGGCGTTTAAAAAGCGGGTAGAGAAAAATTGTTTCTCTGGGGCGGGAATTATTTGTCGCTAGACTTCCGAAGTTATGTTATAAAAATTAAAGAGACATTAGGCTGATTACTACGTTCCGGAGATAGAAATCGTCCGACTTCTACCAGTATCAACCAGATCAACTAGTATCAACCAGATCAACTAGTATCAACCAGATCAACTAGTATCAACCAGTATCATCCAGTTCTGCCAGAATCTTCAAGAACTTCTAGTCGCCTAGACATCGCGGGCAGACCGCCCGGGACATCGCCTCCCCTGGTTGAATGACCGGAGGACCGCTCAGCTGACGCCACGCGCCAAGAGGGGTGAGGGACGGCGCGGTCGCCCCCTCGCCCAAGGCCGCCGCCCTCTTCCCAGTTGCCGGTCGAGTGCCTGCCTGGGTACACAAAGGACCCTGCGAGGTTGATGACCTGACGGGTATTCATCTACAAAACTTATGTAACGCAGTAATGTGCTTGGGCACGTCAAATTATCATTCTGTAACGCTTGTAAATATTATTTGTAATAAGTTGACCTTCTTCCTAATTATAAGTCTTTTTCTATAATTACTAACATGCCTAATTTTCTTTTCTCTATAATTTTTTCTTTTCCATTGTTAGTGTAAGAATGGTAATCTCCCTGGTGCAACTTTGTTTAATTTTTTGCTCAGGAATAAAGTGAATCATTTTACCAGTGAACAAGTGTTTATTTTTTGTTGTGTTTCTCTTGTACTGTGTAACAGTTCCTTCCATCACCGATCTGAGCTAGTGGCAGGGCGGCCAACCGATTCCACAGGTAATCGGTGCGGTTACAATTGGCTTATCCAACGTGGGGCAACGACGACCTAATTATCGCGGTGTCGGTTACAATTGGCGCTATTCACCGTGGGGCCCGACGGCCGAATAATTGAGGTTTTTTCACGCCCAAATTTTAAAATTAAATTTAACCAAAATTTTGTTATAAATGGATGGAAGGATATTGTTACGAGAGAAACAACTTGTTGACTGGTAATGATTTGTTTTATTGTTGTACTTTGTTTGTGAGTGCCATTGTGTTGTGCATCGTGTGTTGTGAATTTCGTGTGCGCGTGCCATTCAAAACTTCCAAAATGCTGGACGAATCGGGTATCGATGTGGTAGAAGAGGGGAGTTCAGGGGAACAATCACCGCCCGAGACCACCATGAAAGACTTTATTCAAATTTTCATGAAACAGATTGCTGAGGTTAAGGAAACTCTCAAGGAAACTATCACAGAGCAAATTTCAGAGGTTAACGTAAAAATTTCAGAAAGTAACAAAAAACAATCAGAAAGTAACGAAAAACATTCTGAAGATAACAATAAACTCATGAAACTAATTTCAGAGAATAAGGAATCCTTCACGACACAAATGTTAGAAAATAGGGAACAGATTTCAGAGGTTAGGCAAACCCTATCAGAACAAATTTCGGAAAGTAACGAGAAACATTCGCAGAGATTTGACCGGCTGGACGGCTGCTTGGCTGACCATGCTGAAAAATTTGAGAGGTTGGAGGCAAAATTAAATTGCGAGATTGGGACTTTGCAGAACCAGCTTGAGGGTAGATTCGTGAAAATTCAGAAAAGTGTAGAAAATTTGAGCAAAGAATTAGAGAATTCGAGAACTGATGCAAATTCGTATTCTGGGAATAGTCAGGCAGAAAGTAGTCAAAAGCTCCAGGCAGGTGACAGCGAAATTGAAGCGTATTGCGAGCCAGTTATCGGAAGTATTACCGAGATTAGGTCGGAAATGAGCGACGAACTGACTAAGATCGAACCCGAACTTGACAAAGAAGTCAGCCAAATCTGCGACAAATTCGAGAAATCAGGTATTACCGATTGGGGAGATATCAGGAAAGGGGAAGAAAATCTAAAGAGGGAAAGTGGTCAAAATTTGCAACGGTTATTAAAAGAAGGAATAAGGAAGGGAACGGAAATTAACTCGACGGTGCATTTACTTGGAGTATTAGTTTTGAGATTCTCGTGGATTCCTCCGCAGAACTTGTGTTTCTGGGGCAAACAGGCGGAAAATCCAAAACCACCCTGGCTTCACCAAGCGTCTCTCTCTTTTCCTAAATTTTTTAATTTTACTAAGTTTTTCAATTTTTTTGTACTTTATTAGATTTAATTAGAAATCACATTTTTAATTTTTAACTTACAATGGTCAACTAAATTTTATTAGAACAACGGGTAAAAGCATTCATTTCGGGTTTCGCTATTTTTTTTGAATTTTGACTTAAACAAAAAAAATTCTCGCTTTTCGAAATTTAATTCCTCTAACTCAATTTTTTTTTTATTCGGAGGGGAAGGCCAATGTAGCGAAACCGATTTCGTCATACTTTTCGAAACGAAATTCATGCTGGAAAAATTAAATATAACAAACTCGGACCACCCAGAATTCTACCGGGAGTTTAAACAGATTGCAATGCACGCGTAGTCTCACTTATCGCGGGGGCCATTACCGCCTCCTCCCTATTAAGCCGGTCGTTTTGAGGACTGCTGGTGACAGATACTGTACACGTGCGCGCGGCCAGCTGCAGATTTCGAGACCACCTACTTTTCGGGGGAGCCCAGAGCAATACTTCCGTCATCGAACGCGCCCCCTACGCCTCCGAGGGCTAGATTTCTAGAAGGTTCGAGAACAACCCCACGTGCTCACAGCCAGCACAAGGTGTGGAAATTTCCTTCGTTTCTCACGCTGCGATTGGGTTAGAATATTTCACTGCGACACAACTTCTGACCAATAGCGACACTGCTATCAAAGGGAATTAGGACACGTAAGAAATTGGGGTGGGGAGAAGAGCTAACCTGGTGCGATTTCAACGGAGAGAACGGCAGAAGGGATTTGATTTTTAGACAGAACAGTCGGGGCAGAAGTTTCTCTTGGGGGGGGAATATTTTTCGGTCAGATGCAAGTTCACCTCTGCCGAACTTAGAAATTATCAGATTTGATTTGAGTTTTGGGCTGACGGGAGTCGGGAGAGAATTACTTCTCTGGGAGGAAATTATTCGTCGAGGAGAGGCCAGTTTGTCTCTGAAAGATTTAGAAAGATTTCGGAAGGAGCGAGAGCTACTAGCTGACAACAATTGAGAAAATTACTTCTCGGGGGTGGGATTTATTCGTCGGGGAGAGGCAAGTAGACCTCTGTGGCGTTTAAAAAGCGGGTAGAGAAAAATTGTTTCTCTGGGGCGGGAATTATTTGTCGCTAGACTTCCGAAGTTATGTTATAAAAATTAAAGAGACATTAGGCTGATTACTACGTTCCGGAGATAGAAATCGTCCGACTTCTACCAGTATCAACCAGATCAACTAGTATCAACCAGATCAACTAGTATCAACCAGTATCATCCAGTTCTGCCAGAATCTTCAAGAACTTCTAGTCGCCTAGACATCGCGGGCAGACCGCCCGGGACATCGCCTCCCCTGGTTGAATGACCGGAGGACCGCTCAGCTGACGCCACGCGCCAAGAGGGGTGAGGGACGGCGCGGTCGCCCCCTCGCCCAAGGCCGCCGCCCTCTTCCCAGTTGCCGGTCGAGTGCCTGCCTGGGTACACAAAGGACCCTGCGAGGTTGATGACCTGACGGGTATTCATCTACAAAACTTATGTAACGCAGTAATGTGCTTGGGCACGTCAAATTATCATTCTGTAACGCTTGTAAATATTATTTGTAATAAGTTGACCTTCTTCCTAATTATAAGTCTTTTTCTATAATTACTAACATGCCTAATTTTCTTTTCTCTATAATTTTTTCTTTTCCATTGTTAGTGTAAGAATGGTAATCTCCCTGGTGCAACTTTGTTTAATTTTTTGCTCAGGAATAAAGTGAATCATTTTACCAGTGAACAAGTGTTTATTTTTTGTTGTGTTTCTCTTGTACTGTGTAACAGTTCCTTCCATCACCGATCTGAGCTAGTGGCAGGGCGGCCAACCGATTCCACAGGTAATCGGTGCGGTTACAATTGGCTTATCCAACGTGGGGCAACGACGACCTAATTATCGCGGTGTCGGTTACAATTGGCGCTATTCACCGTGGGGCCCGACGGCCGAATAATTGAGGTTTTTTCACGCCCAAATTTTAAAATTAAATTTAACCAAAATTTTGTTATAAATGGATGGAAGGATATTGTTACGAGAGAAACAACTTGTTGACTGGTAATGATTTGTTTTATTGTTGTACTTTGTTTGTGAGTGCCATTGTGTTGTGCATCGTGTGTTGTGAATTTCGTGTGCGCGTGCCATTCAAAACTTCCAAAATGCTGGACGAATCGGGTATCGATGTGGTAGAAGAGGGGAGTTCAGGGGAACAATCACCGCCCGAGACCACCATGAAAGACTTTATTCAAATTTTCATGAAACAGATTGCTGAGGTTAAGGAAACTCTCAAGGAAACTATCACAGAGCAAATTTCAGAGGTTAACGTAAAAATTTCAGAAAGTAACAAAAAACAATCAGAAAGTAACGAAAAACATTCTGAAGATAACAATAAACTCATGAAACTAATTTCAGAGAATAAGGAATCCTTCACGACACAAATGTTAGAAAATAGGGAACAGATTTCAGAGGTTAGGCAAACCCTATCAGAACAAATTTCGGAAAGTAACGAGAAACATTCGCAGAGATTTGACCGGCTGGACGGCTGCTTGGCTGACCATGCTGAAAAATTTGAGAGGTTGGAGGCAAAATTAAATTGCGAGATTGGGACTTTGCAGAACCAGCTTGAGGGTAGATTCGTGAAAATTCAGAAAAGTGTAGAAAATTTGAGCAAAGAATTAGAGAATTCGAGAACTGATGCAAATTCGTATTCTGGGAATAGTCAGGCAGAAAGTAGTCAAAAGCTCCAGGCAGGTGACAGCGAAATTGAAGCGTATTGCGAGCCAGTTATCGGAAGTATTACCGAGATTAGGTCGGAAATGAGCGACGAACTGACTAAGATCGAACCCGAACTTGACAAAGAAGTCAGCCAAATCTGCGACAAATTCGAGAAATCAGGTATTACCGATTGGGGAGATATCAGGAAAGGGGAAGAAAATCTAAAGAGGGAAAGTGGTCAAAATTTGCAACGGTTATTAAAAGAAGGAATAAGGAAGGGAACGGAAATTAACTCGACGGTGCATTTACTTGGAGTATTAGTTTTGAGATTCTCGTGGATTCCTCCGCAGAACTTGTGTTTCTGGGGCAAACAGGCGGAAAATCCAAAACCACCCTGGCTTCACCAAGCGTCTCTCTCTTTTCCTAAATTTTTTAATTTTACTAAGTTTTTCAATTTTTTTGTACTTTATTAGATTTAATTAGAAATCACATTTTTAATTTTTAACTTACAATGGTCAACTAAATTTTATTAGAACAACGGGTAAAAGCATTCATTTCGGGTTTCGCTATTTTTTTTGAATTTTGACTTAAACAAAAAAAATTCTCGCTTTTCGAAATTTAATTCCTCTAACTCAATTTTTTTTTTATTCGGAGGGGAAGGCCAATGTAGCGAAACCGATTTCGTCATACTTTTCGAAACGAAATTCATGCTGGAAAAATTAAATATAACAAACTCGGACCACCCAGAATTCTACCGGGAGTTTAAACAGATTGCAATGCACGCGTAGTCTCACTTATCGCGGGGGCCATTACCGCCTCCTCCCTATTAAGCCGGTCGTTTTGAGGACTGCTGGTGACAGATACTGTACACGTGCGCGCGGCCAGCTGCAGATTTCGAGACCACCTACTTTTCGGGGGAGCCCAGAGCAATACTTCCGTCATCGAACGCGCCCCCTACGCCTCCGAGGGCTAGATTTCTAGAAGGTTCGAGAACAACCCCACGTGCTCACAGCCAGCACAAGGTGTGGAAATTTCCTTCGTTTCTCACGCTGCGATTGGGTTAGAATATTTCACTGCGACACAACTTCTGACCAATAGCGACACTGCTATCAAAGGGAATTAGGACACGTAAGAAATTGGGGTGGGGAGAAGAGCTAACCTGGTGCGATTTCAACGGAGAGAACGGCAGAAGGGATTTGATTTTTAGACAGAACAGTCGGGGCAGAAGTTTCTCTTGGGGGGGGAATATTTTTCGGTCAGATGCAAGTTCACCTCTGCCGAACTTAGAAATTATCAGATTTGATTTGAGTTTTGGGCTGACGGGAGTCGGGAGAGAATTACTTCTCTGGGAGGAAATTATTCGTCGAGGAGAGGCCAGTTTGTCTCTGAAAGATTTAGAAAGATTTCGGAAGGAGCGAGAGCTACTAGCTGACAACAATTGAGAAAATTACTTCTCGGGGGTGGGATTTATTCGTCGGGGAGAGGCAAGTAGACCTCTGTGGCGTTTAAAAAGCGGGTAGAGAAAAATTGTTTCTCTGGGGCGGGAATTATTTGTCGCTAGACTTCCGAAGTTATGTTATAAAAATTAAAGAGACATTAGGCTGATTACTACGTTCCGGAGATAGAAATCGTCCGACTTCTACCAGTATCAACCAGATCAACTAGTATCAACCAGATCAACTAGTATCAACCAGTATCATCCAGTTCTGCCAGAATCTTCAAGAACTTCTAGTCGCCTAGACATCGCGGGCAGACCGCCCGGGACATCGCCTCCCCTGGTTGAATGACCGGAGGACCGCTCAGCTGACGCCACGCGCCAAGAGGGGTGAGGGACGGCGCGGTCGCCCCCTCGCCCAAGGCCGCCGCCCTCTTCCCAGTTGCCGGTCGAGTGCCTGCCTGGGTACACAAAGGACCCTGCGAGGTTGATGACCTGACGGGTATTCATCTACAAAACTTATGTAACGCAGTAATGTGCTTGGGCACGTCAAATTATCATTCTGTAACGCTTGTAAATATTATTTGTAATAAGTTGACCTTCTTCCTAATTATAAGTCTTTTTCTATAATTACTAACATGCCTAATTTTCTTTTCTCTATAATTTTTTCTTTTCCATTGTTAGTGTAAGAATGGTAATCTCCCTGGTGCAACTTTGTTTAATTTTTTGCTCAGGAATAAAGTGAATCATTTTACCAGTGAACAAGTGTTTATTTTTTGTTGTGTTTCTCTTGTACTGTGTAACAGTTCCTTCCATCACCGATCTGAGCTAGTGGCAGGGTCGCTAATCGATTCCACAGGTAATCGTTAGTGTTACAATATATATATATATATATATATATATATATATATATATATATATATATATATATATATATATATATATATATATATATTCAAATTCAGCAGTTATCGTACCGATATTCATTATATTTCCTCAACTACCCTACCGCGCCACAGCGCCCCTCCCGCGTGACGAGGCGGCGCGCCGCTGCGGTGGAGTGCGCGGGGCCCCACGAAAATCGCCCCGCCGCGCCTCCCCGAGCGAGTGGGCCGGGCGCTGATGTAATCCAGAGGGGCCGGAACGCTGACTCATGGGAGGGCGGGCGGCGAGGGACGTTACGCAACCCGGAGCACGCGTGAAGTGCGACGCCCGCCGCCCCCGCCGTCCCTCCCCTCCGTCCCTCCTCGTCCTCACCCGAGCCGCGCTCCGGCTGGCTTTGCCACCCCTGCCCTTGCGCCGAACCGCCGAACCTCGGACCCCAGACCACCATCCCCAACGCTACCCCTTCCGCCACCCCTACCCTTCATACCGCCCCTCAGCCCGCGTCCCACAGATACACGTTCCCGTTCACGTCAGCACCTTCCACCGCTACCCCGCCGCCCCTTGTGTCATCTATCCTCGTTGCCCCCGCAAACCACAACCTCCCCTTCAACCCACTTCGCGGCTTGCCACCGTCCCTGACTGTTCGATCTCCTCTCCCGCCACATCCCGCTCCACCCCTACTTCTTTCTGCCGCGCTAAGCCTCGCTCCGTTCCATCCAGAGCTTCAATCCCTTCCCTGCTCTTCTGCGACCACTACTACGCTCCTCCCGTAGCCTCTTTGGCCCGCACCTCTCCCTGCCTCACCCTCCACGTGCCCCTGTCCTCCCCTCCTCCGCTCCTCTCCCTGCCCAGCTCCTCCTTCTGCCCCTCTCCTACCCGTGCCCCGCTCCTCCCCGTGCCCCGCTCCTCCCCGTGCCCCGCTCCTCCCCGTGCCCCGCTCCTCCCCGTGCCCCGCTCCTCCCCCTGGCCACTCCTCCCCCTGCCCACTCCTCCTTCCGGCCACACTTACCCCTTTGCCGCGCTTCTCTATATGTCTCGTTATACTCCCACCCTCTCTCACCCTGCTACGCTCTTTCTTTTACCTTGTTCCTTCCCCTGCCCCATGCGTCCCTTTGCCGCGATCCCCCCTTTGCCAAGCTCCGTTCCCTACCCCGTTTGACTGCGTGCTTCGCTCGTCTTCTTCTCTCTCCCTTCAATCCTCTGCCCCGTACTCTGCTTCGCTCCATCCACGACCCGCTCCTTCCAGACCCACTTCATACCGATCTCTGCTGCCTGCCTTAAGCTCCCAAACGCTGCCTCCACCCCCGCTACCTTTCTCGGCGTGCTTTAGAAACGACACCATGAACAGTCTTTCCATCCACTGATATACTGCTCGTTTTTTTAAACATTACCATTTTCAAAACAATAATTTTCATGACTTAAAATTAAAGTAAACCCTCGTTAGCACGAACTCGCTTACATAAAATAACTTCAAAAAACAAAATTTGGGCCCCACCAAAGAGCCTGCAGTGCCTCTGACCGGGAGGTGCTTGGTTCGAGTCCCAACGGTGGCAGGATTTTCGAACTAGCCAAATAGCTAGGTGTAGTTCGGTAGCAGTGAAAGGGAATTGTAACGGGTGGTTGCACGTATAGTAGTTGCTCTTGGACAGACGAGAGGCAGCGAGACGAGCAGACAGGAACGTCGGAAGTCTTTCATATTAAGGGATTGAACTTTCAAGAGGCGTGTGGAGGGGGATGTCGATGTGTGTGTGTGAGTGTGTTGGGTGTGTGACTATGTGGGGTGTGTGAGTGTGGGTGTATGGAGGTGTGGTGGTTGAGGTGTGGGCGGGAGCAGACTAAAGAATTAACTGGGAAGGAATCAAAAAAACGCTTGATAAAGAAATGTACCAAATATTTAAAAACAAATTTCTCTTTTTAAAATTTCACATACGGAGACAGCTTATTTATGTAGTATCATATATCTGTTACCAATCCTAATACTCAGATCTACTGATCTTTAGTGTACTACAGATACTACTGATCTTTAGAATAGTTTCTCCCCGTTAATATGCATTCTAAATTAATTACTTTGAAACAGCATATCAGACGTTTTTATCTTCAAATTCAGTGTATTTTCTCAACATCATGTCAGCAAAGTAATAGCGTTTCTCTTCAAATTTGAGTTATTATTTATATTCTGTTGCCTTAAGAACAATACAACAAAAAGACAAAAACCTGAACCGTGTGTTTTTTCTCTCCCAAAGGAAGTCAAAATGTTCCCCAAATCCAACAAAGTTTTCCCAAATCCAGTTGTTGCAATGCATCGCTGTTTTTAAATGTGCAAGACATCTAATCCCCAGCAGTCTGGCAATTGCCATAGCATTAGTAATATTATTTCTTCGAACCACACAACTTCTGTGCAAGTGAAGATAGCTGATAGACAAAAAAGGAGAGATCAACATAAGGCACCGTGGGAGTCTAAAAATTGTTAATATATTTCCCTCTAAACCACCTTGATCTGACTGAGACACTGCAGGAGAAATAGAGGGACAGTTTTTCTGAAGTGTCGATTCAGAGTTCTTAGTTATTAATCTAAACGTCTTGCAATAAAAATAAGTAAACATATATTAGCGTCCCCTAGTCAATATTTATTCATTAATTGGCATGGCATTATTTTTTTTCTATTGTATTAATTTGATTTCTATGACATTAAACGAAATATTCCGACTTATCAACTGAATATTTCTTTGTTTTTCAGGACTCCTAAAATATATTCCCGCTGCAGTGGTAAGTAAGAGATTATTTGTGAAAAAATAACGATTTGATTAACCTTGCAGTTGTACCGAAAATCATACTAATTATGTAGTATTATGTATGATAAATTGATAATATAACAGCATTTCTGAGCCACGAATAGAGGGAGCTTTGGCGGTTTCATACAGTATGTAGGGTAAACTTTACAGTGATTGGCCAGTCAAGAGTTGTGACATTAACTCTTTAAAAAATAAAAGTTTGGAAATTTGCTACTAACTTTCTACTGTCCAATGGTCCCTACAGAAATTTCCCTTTACTTATCCCTACAGAAATTTCTTATCAGAAAAGGAACACTATGCTATTAATTATTTTTTTTATAAAACATCATATTGTTCAGTGATTGTACAGAAATTGTAGTGATTGCCCAACACGACAGTGATTAGACACTGAATTATTTCTAACAGAAATTACCAGTATAAAGATATATTCCATTAATTATTTTATTACAAATGAAAACACACAATTTGTAAGATACAGATTTATTATAAATTTAATGTTGAATGTATTGTTTGCGTAAATTGCCAGAATCTCTGTTTTCAAATTTGAGCACACTCAAAATTTGTCCTGGCTGTCTACGAATAGAATCACAGGAAGTGTGATGGCATTTTTTAAATAGAAACATCCGTTTCAAATATATTCGTAGAATTCCTCACTTATCATCCATACGTTGTCACTTTTTCACATCTCTCAGCCGATAGTGACTTTCACAAATTCTTTCTGATATCCGCTTGTGTGAATAGATAATCACTGAACTAGTGACAAGTCCACTTGCTACAAAGCAGAATATGACTGCCCTGTTGTCTTTTGAATCATTCTTACTCCCTTTTTCAACTAAAACTTCCTGTTGGACATGTTTCAAAATTCTTCTCCAAAATAGATCCTTGTGTGATAAAGTGAAAATAGACTCTTCTCCAAAATAGATCCTTGTGTGATCATTTCTTACGTCATCCAAGTTACTTCCCTCGATGTATCCTATAAATGTTTAAATAACATTCAGATGTCTTGTTCACCAACACACGAACTAGCGGCTGTCACTTCTTCCTTGTCAGTGTAGTTATTATGGGATGTCTTCTTAAAAAGCCTTGAATCAGCCTTCTCGTGAACGGTTGTTGTTGAACGCATTGGGCTTTGGTTTAGCATCTAAAAATTGTTGAACGCTACTCTGTAGATCTTTCTTCCTTGGGAATTTTTCTTTCCCGGCCAGTTCAAGTATGAACTTGTTCACCTGAATAGATGAGCCAATTATTTACAGCTAATTTAATAGCATTTGACTTTGCATCTGCATCATACCCCTGCTTCTGCTTCTTCAGCATCTTAAGATCACTTATTTCAGACGTATCAGCTCCACGCAGGATACCTGACTGCAATAATATTGACTTACGATTAAAATACGATGTGACATCAAACATTAGGAGAATAGCCAATACCACAATCCACAAACTATCGAGGTTACAGTCATTGGCTACCCCATGTCATTAAATACATAAGGCTAGGCTTCTAAGTTACACTCAATAAGATTTGTTATTATATATCATTCTCACTCAATAAAATTTGTTTTTAGAGAAATAGTGATTTACAGTAAACAACAAACAGAATTGTTGTATATCAAACTTCTAAAGAAAATATTAAGAATTTTTTACGTATAACGGAAAGAGCACTGTTAATAAACATCCGCCATATTGGCAACCGTTGCACTCTTGCGTTCGAAGTGAATATTGCATGATACTTAGAATACATCCCTTCTCCATCCATGTGCCATCTCCGAGCAAAATATTAGAATTCGGTGTAAGAACAAGCGGTAATTCAATTTATAGTTGAAGTGACCAATAGCTCTACTGTTTACCCTATAAAATTATCGTCTGCCTATTGTTTAGACTGGCTGGCGGCTGAGTGCAAAACTCGGGTGAATAATACATTTGTTTGAGAGTGAGTGAGAGAAAAACAGAAAGAAAGAAAGATATGCTTACTGAATAGATAAATGTCATTTTCGTAGAATTTCTCAGTTTATTGCATTCCTTGTAAACTTATTGGAAATATTTTTTCGATAATTGAAACCAAATTTTCAGATACATTTGTCAATTGAAACAGTATAGAGTAGCAGAATCATTTTTGCTGGCTAGGGTTTAAACCAGATCTGCATATTGTAATTTCATGTTCTGGTTATTCACGTGCATTCTATCGTAATGACATTCTCTCGTAATCGTACACACAGACGAGTGTGCACCCTTTGTTCGCGTATTGCTTTGTTGCGGTATCTAACGAATTACGTATTACACAAGCTAAAAGTGGAGAAAATGTTATAAAAATTAATCACAAGTAATTTAATGACATATTCATTAATGCAAGGCACCTTTGACTTTTTACTTTTTAAGAATCAATCTACACCCTCGCTATAAACAAACTGCATATGAATGACTCCGATTGTCCACTGCTAGCGGTATACTACTGTTTCCTGTCTCGATTACATAACTCTTTTCGGAGCTGTACTTTCAACCAGAAGCTAGGCCATCTCTTTAAACCAGGATAGTTATCAACATCAACATTTTAATTTTTGTGTTACGCCTTTTATACTCCCCTAATTCTACCATGCTCTGATGCATGCTTTTTGTTCCATTTTTAACCTGAGATTATTTCCCGTTTAAAATCCCAAATTAAATGTTTCTAATATTTCAAGCAGTTCTTTTCCTCTACTTAAATGTACAAAATCCTTAATGCCGGATATAGGATATGAAAGTGCGTGTAACTGACTGTGAATGCCTAACGACACACGTTTCCTGAGTGGGGACGTTCGTGGGTGGTATGTGTATCTTGTAAATATAGGAATATTTGGAATTAAAAATCTTGGAATAGCCCTGTTGGCTTTCACAATGTAGTCTTGCGTAGGTATTTTTTTTCGCATTATCACGCCACCGCACATCACCTCACCTCTACCCCACCCCCTCCGAGATTAGACTTGGTGATTTTCCCGGCGGGAGAGGTGTCCTGCCGGAGGAGGGAATCGCTCCCCGATGGTTGACACCCGATGGGCACGAAATATTCACTCTCGTCACTCCACCTCACCTCACCTCACATTATCACATCACACCGTATCCTATCTCATATCACACCTCACCTTATCCCACCTCACCCCATTCTACCCCACCTCATTCCACCTTTCCTCGCTTCACATCACACCATCTCATGTCACCTCATCCCACCTCATCCCACCTCTCCTCACCCAACCTCATCCTATCTCACCTCACCTCACCTCACCTCACCTCAACTCACCCAACCTTATCCCACCTCTTTCCACTCCATCCCTCTTCTTTCCACCTCGCCACACACAACCCATCCCACCTTACCCCTCCACTCCCCACCCCACCTTACCCTACCTGTCCCCACCCCACCCCACTTCACTCCACACCGCACAGCCCGCCCCACCCCACCCTTCCTCATCTCACTCCACGACTGCACGCCCCCGCTCCTCGCAGAAAAAAGAAAACAAATTATTCGTGTCTCACTCTAAAAATATGCCGCGGAAACAGACCGCCTCCCCAACCCCTTAGCAATACCACTGCTCACGTGCCAGGTCGGACCAACCGTTGCAATCCGGGCACCTGTAGGGCAGCCCGCAGCTCGTCCGACGCGTGCCCGTCTCGGCCCCGGCGCGGCGTACAGTGGGCCCAAATCATCCTAACTGGGCAAAAAAAATGTTTTTATCTCCAGCGAACTTTACACCGAGAGTAAGGCAAAAATGTGCGTTATGTATGCTTATGTTAGGGCCATTCAACCTGGCCTCGAGTCTACTCCCATCCCTAATTGTGTGTTCAACAAAATAAATACTAACTTTCGTCTCTTCAGACTCGCTCCTCGTACCCGCAAACTTCTCTCGCCCGCAGAACGATGGATGTTATAGAGAGCAATCGAATTATTTTTATCGTTATTGGTCTTAAATGCAGTTTCATAAAATGCTGAAGGACGAGATTCAACGATACACTTGCTATCTGCGTACCGGTAATGCTTTATCGAAGAATCACATGATCATTTCATAATTGACATCTATGAAGCGCATAACCACGATGTGGGAGACAGAACAATCAACAGGGAATGTATCAACAATTCATTAACACGGAAAGCTATGAAAGAAATTTCTGCGCCTCATTTAATGCTCCTTCACGCTCAAATGAGAGTCGGTGGCGTCACAACGCTTGCTGCATGTGACGTAGCGCGTATTAAAAGGAGCATCGATTTCTCTTTTCTGTCAGGCCTGAAAACTTTTAAATGCCCTTCACATTCCGAAACTGAACTCTCATTAAAACTTCAATCGGGACTGAAACCGTCAATTCCTCAATTTTTACCGACAATGTTTCGTCGCAATTTCCATTTCGGAAGGGTATCTAAAATTGGGAAGGGTAGCACGATAATGGCTGCGTCCAGCAGTCACAGCCAGAAATAGATTAATCCATAAACATATTTTTTCAATGATAATGGTCATCGTTTTTTCTTCATATTAAAATTTATTACACGGTTTCTATGTTTCAATATCAGGAAGCCGCGTCGTGTTGGTGATGCTTACGATCCCGCACGAGTGTTAATCCGGGGCTGGTCTCAACTACATTTAAATAATGGGAAGTAAATAATGGACAGTCCGCTGCTATATGTGGGAAAGCAGAGCTAAGCAGTCACCAAAACTGCAATCCAAATTTTTAGATTGAAAATACGCTATTTTAATAAAATATGTTTTATCGATTTTAAATTATGTTTTGTCTTTATTGTGCAACTCGCCGAATAAATACAGCAGCTGTCGTTAAACAGGAAAATCTAATGGAAGGCAAAGTTGGGATCTCAAAAATTCTGGGGGATGTAATTTTATTTTTTAAATAAAACAGAATGTTTTTCATTATTTCATTGAATATTATATTTTGTGAAAAAAATCATTAATTAATTTAATATTTTGTTAGGTTTATCAATTTTAATATTTTAATGCTATCTTGTAATGTGTTGCAAATTTAACGTGCAAGTATTATCCTGAAATGTTTGTACTGGTGTGTTGATACTGAAACTGGGGTCAGCACCTGGAAGGGAAGAAACCCCACACAGGGATCTCACGTTCCAGTGGGGGAGAAACACTGCCACCTCCCTGAATATAACATATACTATACGTACGGGACTAAAGACTTCAGTAGTAGACACACCCGAAATGAAAACTCGCTTACTCACTCACTCACTCACTCATTCACTCAGCCTACCCTCTTGAAAAAGTTTGAGAATCGCAGGTGTAGAGCGATGATTTTGAATTGGTTCACGTAGTTCGTTTTGCAGTCTTTTGACCCAGTGGGGAGCGCGAGCCCAGTGTGCGGCCCCGGACGAGTAACGCAGTTTGTTATCGAGGAAACTCGCTGCTGTAATGAGAAGCCCCAAGCGCCGAGCATCACGTGCGGCGGCGATGCGGTGCACGCGACCGCCGCGCCGGCGGGGGCTGGGACGGCGGGGGCGGGCGAGGAGGGGAGTGGCTGGGCGGGGCGGGGACGCGGAGGGCGGATGCTCCGTGGCGCTCGCCATGCGTCGATATCGATTCTAGCGGGACAAAAGTCGAAACGAATGCTGCAATAGCGTTGGGTAAACCTTGTCACCCATATGGTGGCATTGGGGCACCCCGCCGGGTAATGTCGGTACATTTGCTTTCCCCCTGTGGGTTTCGCGCATCAAAGGAGGGACGGTTTGAGGTGGACAAAGGACGTTCGAAGAAGGACTGGTCGAAGTTCTCCCTTTTCCCTGAATTTCGTTCCCCCAATTGCTTCATTAGTCTTGTATCAACATCAAATCGTTCAGCCAGCTTTTCTCGAGGTTCTCCCGTCTTCTGTCTCTCATTTTGTTACTTCATCATTTATATATCAACATCCTCTTCACCCTCCCAACAAATCATGTATCTAATTCATTTTACATTCCGGATATGGCTAAATGTTTGGCACTGATGTCTCATTCGACAGTGAATGTAAGTTTGTACCGATGGATTCATGTGAAACAAGTTTTCAAATGCAAAAGTTCTTAAAGTTTGTATTTTCTTTTGCTCTTAAAGTTTGTGTTCTCAATATTAAAGGCGTTGTGTATTGTCAGAGTGGAGTTGCGAACAATACATAGTATTTATATCATTGCTTCTTTGGTTATTTTAAGTTTGACAATGTTATAAATAATTAAGAACCACAAACTTGCATATAAATGCAGAATGTTGTTGTTTCTTCAATAAATCGTTGTAAAAGAAAAGAAACAAAACAATCAGATATTTCAGCGATATGACTCGCTTGCAGGGCTCGCCCTCGCTCGCACTCACACGTTGCAATTTTTTACAAAGAACTGATATGATGGAAAATTACAATGCCTATATAAAAAGGCAACACAGTTATATAGTATTGTGTAAAATTCACCAATATCGGACAGATCTATCGGCTTTTATGCAGGGAGTGGGAGGATAAACGTGAAAAGAGGCTGTACCTGTTGAGTCTAGCCTTCAAAATAAACGAAGTAAACAGATTCTAGACGCGATTCAGTCGCGATTCAAAAGCAAAATACGCAAAATGATACTAAGAAAGATCAATCGATCAATGCCTTATTGAACGAACTGTTCTATTAATATCTCAGGGAAAAAGATAAAAAAATATCGTAATGACTATAGAAAATGAGCAAGAAAGATGGAAAGAAATAACTGATCGGAAAGAAGTAAAAAAGAAACATGAGAGAGAAAGTGAGAGTGAAAAGAAACGAGAGAAACCAGATGAAAGAGAAGTGAATGGGAAAGGAGAGAAAAATGGAAAATAATAAAAAATTGGAAAATACGAAAAAGTTGGAAAATACGAAAAAGTTGGAAAATACGAAAAAGTTGGAAAATACGAAAAAGTTGGAAAATACGAAAAAAGTTGGGAAATACGAAAAAGTTGGGAAATACGAAAAAGTTGGGAAATACGAAAAAGTTGGGAAAGAAGAAGAATTTTGGGACGTAAGTAAAGGTTGGGAAATAAGATATGGTTGCGAAACACGTAAAGGTTGAGAAATAAGTAAAGGTTGGGAAATAAGACGCCAAATGGGAAAATTAGAGGGGGAAAATGAGAAAATTGCAAAGTATAATAAGCTACAATATCTATTTTCCTCATTCGCACATGAACAATTCTATTATCACAGTTAGAACGGTGCTTGAACCCAGTGTGCGCGTGGGTGGGCGTCCCACAGGACAGGTTTAGGCGTCAGGGCGTCAGCGCTCTTGCGAAATGGATTTTTCCCCGCTGCACGGCAAACGGCGCAACTCAGCTTGCTACAGTGAAGCGTGGAATGCCGGGAGGGGGGTCACACCGCTACTGGCGGATTCTTCTTTTCCTCAGTTTCCACTCATCATTCAAATTGTTTATCTCCACTTCAAAGCAGCAAGTTGATCGTAGAGACGTCGTTCGATTTCCTCCCGATTTTGTACACGAATGCTGAGTATAAGACTAGTATAATGTTTTTAACATTGACTGTTGATATTTTTCTTCGCATTTCATAGAAGTGCATCTGTAACTGACAGAAATGTATCAATTATTGGGGCACAGGGATTGTATAATTAAAGCTCTTGAGTTTTATCCAACGTTAATATTTCTTTTTCGAAAACGTAGTACAGATTTAATTTACAAACTATTTTCAGAATGCAGTAAAATGAGATTTTTGGAACGATTCCTTGAGTAATATACAAAATATAGAATATCTAAATGAGAAACTCAAAGGGCGGAATAGAAAAATTAAATGACGACGGAATTGTCATTTATAATTAAGATACTCAATTTCACGTCAAAATCCTTTCCGGGGTGCACGTTTAATTGAGCTGAAAAAAGCTTGTTCATTTTATTTGAAGAACACCGGTTACGTATTCACAGAGGATCTGAGTGTACTGGTTGATCCTCTTTAAAGCTCAGGTTAAGGGTCCGTTCCATTTCCTCAGGAAAGTGAAGCATAGTCTTCTCCGAGAAAAACAAATGACATGAACAACTTCGCTTATAAACCACCAGTGGGTTTAAAGTAAAATTGTATTAAAAATTATAATTCATTTATTATAAATAAAATACTGGGGACCCCTTCGCGTAGTGAAAAATAGGTCGAATCACAACTAGAAAAAATATAAACATCGTTTAATAGAACATAGACCTTGTTCTGAACGAATTTCTCTTTTGATTTGCCTTGAATTGCTTTGCTAATGTCTGTAATTTCTTTTCCAAAATTCTTACACTTCACAATAATGTGTATCTGTGCACACTTTTATGTGCTGTAAGATTTTGTTTTAATAATAGCATACAATATTTTAGAAATAATTTTTCTTGAATCCAGTATCTGATGACATTATATAGCTGTTTTCTATTTATGTTTTTATTTATATGACGTCAAAAAAGGTAAAAACAGTATGTGATCTACGTGACAGGAGTGTATTCTATGAACATTATTTTGAGCTTCTCTTGTCTTTAACTACATTTCGAATATGTATAACTGTATGGGAAGCTGTATAAAAACCATGATCAAGATAAAGTGATTGCTACACAAGCTACCTCTGCTGGAATTTAATCTCGTGTTTAGCAAGCAATGGGCATTCCCACGGTACCAAATGTATAGGATCGCGTAACAACCGCCCCTAATGCGTTGCTTCAGAAAGAAAATGGAACAGGTGCAACCCCTATTTAAAATATATATAAATTTATGTAAAGTGTACAAAGTTCATGCAAGGGCATGTTCCATGGCCCTGTTCCCTTTGGTCAAGGCATTGTCGCTGTGTGAATAATCCTGACGTTTTCAATCGGATACCTGAAGACGTATTGCCTTCATTACGTAAACTCTTCGCCATATCTGTAATATGCAAATTTCCCTCTAAATTTAAATGGTCTCTCTGATCTAGATTTACTTTGACTACTACAATAGTTTAATTATTTTAGTTGTTTACGTTCTCGTCCTTTACATAATTCCAGAGTAAAGGGTATGTATTGATGCTGCAGAAAAAAATGGCCATTTTTCGACAGAGAATTTCGTATGATAGGTCGCTGATGCTGTCAAAAGTGGGTAATTCTCACTTGTAAATGTAGAATATTACTTCCTTGAATACATGATGTACTCAAAATCCACATTTTGAGTTTCATTAATACTCTAAAAATTGTTTGTTTTTTTTTGAAAAATGTCTGTCATTCTGTTTTCGTGTTTCCGTCTGTATTCATAATTCAAAATAATAATTGTGATATATAATAATAATATGAGTTAGGGCAGAGATCCCAGAGCTGAAGAAACCGTGCACAAATTAAGTTTTTCTCATTGTATGAGTAGATTTACACAGTTTTTATTAGTTCTTTGGTGTTAAATAAATAAATATATAAATCTTATGATTTGCTGGAACAAGGAGCTCTGTTCTAAATGATAGATTCTACTTAACAGCCACATTAATAACTTAATGAATACAACGCCGTTCTGAGTTAATAGCTAGCACATCAGATCCATGTGCCGCAACCCAGAGATTACCTAGGGCTTCGTTTTACGTCAGCATACATGCTCGGCTGCTCGGATCATTGTAAGCAATAGCTGCGTGGTTGCGTCATGTCCCCCTCGATTACAGAAAATAGCTACATTGACATGCATTTCGAAGCACTGATTTACAATTTCTTCATTAGATCAGCGGCCGATTCAAGGGACACTAAAATCATAACTCCTCTCCAAAAATCACATTGAAAACTACAGATCAACAAACTGACGGACCGACAGACACACGGACGGACTGACGGAGCACATTTTTTTACGACGTTGTACACGTATGTATGAACGAGTTACTTTAGATAGTAAAAAATACACCACAGTATTCTCCCCTCTTAATTGAGCAGATGGTGATTTCCCATTGCATTTTGCTGAAAAACCCCTCGTTTCTGCAAGCAATGTTTTTGACAATTTCTTGATTTCTCATCCCTCTGATAATACCCAAAAGATTGTGTTTATGAAGGTTGAAGAGCTATCGATATTTCTAAGTATTGCCAATGAAAAATCAACTTTTGTCGGATACAAACACGAAGAGTAACAAAAATTTGTGTATTGACGGAATTGGGGTTGACATTACGACAGCTCTGAATTATGCACGGTCCTGTGATTACATCCGATTTTTGGCCGACAGCTTCTGAGCCCGTCAGCCGGCCATTAGAATTGTTGTGTGCAGTTCACAACTGACGGCGACCTGCGAAACGTTTCGAGTCTGGGAAATGCGCACAAAGTTCCGATGATATACAGGCTGCGGCGAAATTAAAAACTAAAACCCCTTTTTCTAAGTGCATCTATGCTTTTGAGGCCAAAACGGTAAAGGAATTATTTATTGCTAACATTATAAGTAAATACTGATTTTTTTACGACCTGAAATTACATACCCTGTATACTCCGTTTATACTGGTATACGAGAAAGTAAACCGTTTTTTATATCAACAAAATGTCCTAGGGAGTATTATGAATACTATAGTTTTTTTTAGAAACTCAGAAGCAGCTGTTCAACACAACAATTTCAAAATTAGAGGCGGAGCAAGAAAAACATCAAATTTTATAGAAAAATGCTGTCAGCGACTGTATCATTCAAGTTGTTTTTTTCACCGTTGCTTAAACCCCTTTAAATAAGTAAATATGTCCAGAAAAATTGTTTCTTCGCATCATTAATTTTGATTTACAGTGGCTTTTGCGTATTCTGTGTGAGTTGCGACCCGCACACGTCGCTGGGCACAGGGTCATTCGCAAGGACAAGAATGGTTTATTGACTGATGTTCAGTGGCTTCAATGGTGCAACGTGTGTGTTTTCGTATGGGAATCTCGTTCTCAAGAACAGGGCTTCAAACCCGAACAAAGTCGTTGGTTTTTAAGAGCAAAAACATCCTTCTTACATCTTCCTTTAAGGGGGGGAGAATAGCCCATGCAGATTACTACAAGCAAGAGTCCAAAGCCTCAAGTCTGCAAGAAGCCAGTGAGCTAAATTCTAATCGTCTTTTTCGTCGAACGAGTGATACCTTCTTTCAATGCTAGATGGCAATAAGAGCTTCAAGAAATTTGCGGGGTTAGGCGAGTGGGTCTAATAGCCTGGCGCTTCGCTCCGTGTTTCTGAGTTACCTTCGCCATTTTCATAAAACAATCTCTAGGCAGTACAGCGTTGAATTTGTTAAGTATTTTTATTCCTAAATACTTTTTGCGAACTCAAAAAGGGCCTCATACTCGGACGATAACCATACTTTAGCCAGCGCCATGTAGCTAATGCGAACAACAACCGGGTAATGTCAGAACTTATCTCGATGAAACGCTCATCACAATGTAACGTTCTTCATTCATAACCCTTCATCAAAACATGCCTAATGTGCGAATTATCCGATTAATTCGTGAAATAATTTTTCGGTCTTAAGCCGGATTTTTGATCCGTGTGTTAACTAAAGTATCTTTTCTTCTTTGAAAATGTACGCTTCGCGGTATTTTCATTCAAAATTTTAATTTTACTCTCAATTGACAATTTGAAATTTCGCTGATGAATTATATTTCGATGGGCCAACTCTTTCCTTCAGTAGAAGAAATGGGAATTAAAACAGCTAAGTTTGGAGCAATAGTTGTCAGCTGGCTTCTCCAAAATACTTCCACGGGTCAGGCATCCGACGATGTACCACCTCTCCAAAGTTATTTGTACAACCCTTACATTTAAATCTCGCGCCAGTTGCTCTGAATGCAGTGTCCACGAGCTCTGGTAAGGTAGTTACCTTCCCCGTGACCTCCACATGCTTGGTATAAAAATAATAAGATGATCAGTGGGAGTGGATGATTACCAATAGATGGAAAATTATGGAAGGAATTATCTTCATATGGGCTACGTTGTGATAGAAGAAGTCATTATGCGGCGACCGCATAATCACACCTTCCCGCAGAAATCGACATTAGGTTTACAACATTAGGCTCCGCGTAGATAAATGCTACTTCTCCCACTTTGCCACTTTGGACAGAATAGTAAATAAATTAGTAAATAAATAAGTAAATAAATAAGTAAATAAATAATTAAATAATTAATTAAATAAATAAGTAAAGTGTAAAAGATTGCAAATTTGCAGGCGACCAAATCGTTTCTAGGTAGAATTCCTCGTCGGGCACAAATTGATTCCGAACCGAACGCGGTGGCAGCGGGCATTCTGGGAAGAAGGGAAAGTGTGGCGGGCGAGATCCGAGATCGAAGATCGGTGCAGCGCTGGAATGTGCAACGCGGGCACGTGACGCCAGCACGTGAAGGCCGGTTGGTTCTGGTGCAGCCGCCACCGTCGCCGCCGCCGCCATAACCGTCCCCAGCACCGCCGCCTCCACCACCACCGCTTCCACCACCGCCTCCACTACCTGTGTCGCTACTGCCACTGCCGCTGCGGTCACCATGACTGCCGTCACCGTCTCTCCCGCCTTCGCCTTCGCCTCCTCCTCCGCCTCCGCCATAGGCATCGGCATCGCCACCAAAACCAACACCAACACCATCGCCAACAGTATCACCATCACTAACACCAACACTTTTACCAACACCTTTACCAACATCAACACCATCACCATCACCAACACCATCGCCATCGCCGTTATCACCACCTCTACCACCACCACCACGCATCGCCGCCACCACTACTGCTAATGTCACCAGCACCCGCGCGGACACGGATCCTCTTGGTGACGCTTGGATGTTTGTTTCTTGACGGCCCCGGAAACTGTTCACAGATAGCAGTGCAGACTCGTTCAAAAGCACCGGGATAACACAGTGTGCCGCCACCGATTCGGCGCCCTCCCTCTGCAATACCCAAATGCGCTCGGGCGCTCTAATCAGTTTTACACTCTTGCCATACTACGTATTTACATACATAGTAAAAAAGTATTGTAATGCTACTATAAAAACTGCGAGTTTTCGACAGAAAAACGCATATTTTGGGAATCTAATATCAAAAATTGGATAAATGTTGTTATTGTGAGTTGTAAATTCCTTTCTGAACATGCATGATAACAATTTGAATGATAACATGAATACAATTTTTCGAAAATATAAGTTGTTTTCGCTTTTTTTAAAATAGACATTTTTAACAATTATTTTCTAAGAAGTGGCTCCATTTTTTCTTCAGTTATTTCTCTAATACGCATACGAAAATGGGGCAGGCCTCATTTTTGGTGAACTCTGTATTTTCAAAAATTACCAAAAATTGCAAAAAGTATTGATTATAGATTACTTTCTCTCATGAAATCTGTTACAATACAGCAACTATACCTTCTTTCTCGCATTACTTCTTAATTCAGTGAAAATGAGTCCAGCGCCATTTTTAAGCTTCTATTGCTCCGTGGAAATAATTTAAAGAAACAATTGGAGCCGTTTTTAAGGATATTCTTTATAAATTGGTTTAACTTCAGGCGGAAATTACACGAAAATTACTAGTTTTTCAAATAATTTTACATCGCCGTTTTAAAGATTTAATTTAGAACAGACTTCTTTTAAGACAACAATATTCATCTTCAATATTGTTCTTTTGTAATGTTATCTTTTTTGCAATTTTTGGAAATAAGAGTTCGCCGGAAATGGAACCTGTGCCTTTTATATAAGCGTACTTTGCTCCGAGGGAAAAAATTAAAAGAAACAAATTGTAACAGTTGTTGAGAAAATAATTGTTTAAAAATATTTCAGGCAAAATTACACGAAAATTATTCTTTTTTTACATGACCTTATTTGAAAATCTATGTTTGGAGGAGAAGATTTCAGTAAGAAAAAATCTCTATCTTCAATATTGTAGTTGACGCCGGAAAATGTTGGACTTTCGCAATTTTCGGCAAATTATGGATTTTCATGAAAGTGAGGCCTGTGCTACTTTTTAAGTGTCATATACGCAATGTAGAGCCATAATTAATAAATAGGTTTAAAAAAGACATTTTTGTGAAAATTTCGAAAACGTAATTGATGCCTCATATAAAGTATCCCCCCAAAATGACTGTTTTAACTTGCAGAGCTTCAAGTTCCTTTAAAGCGATCCTTTAAGCCGAAAACTATCGGTTCAAACGGTTTAGGCGGCAGCGTTGACCACAGAACCGTCGATGAGACGGGCACACGGTGAGACGGGCACACGGTGAGACGGACACACGGTGAGACGGACACACGGTGAGACGGACACACGGTGAGACGGACACACGGTGAGACGGACACACGGTGAGACGGACACACGGTGAGACGGACACACGGTGAGACGGACACACGGTGAGACGGACACACGGTGAGGCGGAGACTCGGTGAGGCGGAGACTCGGTGAGGCGGAGACTCGGTGAGGCGGAGACTCGGTGAGGCGGAGACTCGGTGAGGCGGAGACTCGGTGAGGCGGACAGACGAGCAATTCTTGTACGTATTGTGATATCAAAACTTCAAAATTACTAAAAGTCGAGGAACATTATTAACCTCTGAGGTACAGAATTGGCTTTGAGTTCTTAAATACTTTTTAATGTCCTTTATTCTTTTTAATGTCCGTCGTATTGATTATATAATATCTGCACGCGAAGTAAATAAGTGAAGTCCATATATTTTCCATATTTCGTATAAAATCATACCATATAGCATATTAAGCTAAACTTATATATAAATCCGTTCCCTACTGATGACAGTAATTACACAGGATATGTAATGGTGAGATGTTACTTCCATTAGAGTATTTGTCCAAATACAAAATCCCGTTATTTTTCGCCTGTGCATACTTTGAAAGTCGTGCTAGTGAAAGTAGGAAAATTTTAACGAACCCCTTATTCACTGCGCATGCAGATTTAAACGAACTTTGTATATTACATAGAATTCCCAGGTTCAAAGCATATTGTTTGGATCTTCTATCAGTCATATCCCTTGATTCCTTCAAAACTAGACGAGACTCCAGGAAGTACTCGTACTTGTAAGAAATTCTTAAGAACGTTGGATTTGGGAGTTCGGTGGTTTGAAGTGCTAACGGCTGTTTTATCCGTATCAATTTCAGATATAAATGTGCATTAATTGTTCTCTCTACCCGTGGATCCATTTTATTTGTCGATCTCAACATTACCCATTCCTTATGTCCATAGATTACAATTCATCTTATTGTTTTTTGTTATCTAATCTTGATAACCTACGATATATATCTTTTGCGTGGGTTGAGTAAGTTGAAAGAAATGTTTGATTGCTATTGTTTAGCATTCCACACTTTTGTTTCATTTTTTTCTATGAAGATCAAACTGAGTTTAGTCTTCTCATTCAGATACTCTTGATACCCACTAGTTTTTATTACATTTCCTTTGTTCGCCATTCTCGGTATTTGGGTGTCGTTTTCATGGTTTTGCACAGACTGACAAGATTTTGCAAGTTCGAATGTCTAATATCCGTTTGCTCCCCCAGTTCTTAGGTCAGGAGGGTTCTACGACATCCACGCTTATGGGAAACTGTTAGATTGAATGTAGGGAACATAGTTGCAACACTCGTCTGAAAGGTTTAAATCAAGTTTGAATCAAAGTGAAAGGAAATAAATTATACCGCTCCCACAATTACTGACGAAAGTACCGGTGATATACATAACACTGTACAATTCGATGTATTGTTATTGCGGGTATTTAAATAGAATAGATTTTTTCAGAAGTGCGAACTTCAAGATGACACTTGAAGATGAACTTTAAGAAATGACATATTTACATTTTTTAGTCGTTTAAACGTAACCAGTAAATATATGCTATATTGTGTTATATTGTATTGAATTATATATTACATAATTTATTTAATATATAAAATATATTATATTGAATTGTATTATATTATATTGTATTATATTATATATTGTATTATATTATATTATATTATATTATATATTACATTATATTGCATTGTATGTATAATTATAGCAATATTAAATAACGCACTTCTTCCCCATAGTATGCTTTACCGTTTTTAACGTTTTTATCGTTAAATAGAGAAAGAAATATGCTAAATTATTATAATGAATTATATTGAATGGTTAGTGTTACTGTTTTTTACTTTAATTCAACGTAGTGTGAATGTCTTAATTTCCCACGTAGAATCGCGCATTTGACGTAATTTAATTTTTAATGCAGGATTTTTTCATAAAGGAAACAACTAGAAAACCACCTCAGATTTTACTTCTTCAAAATGGGAAGATTAATTGCTCTTTCTGATAACATTTTCACCACCTTTTATTCGACATTCAACATTTCCTTCAACATTTATTTCGAATATAGTAATTTTGTAATATTCATAAGTAACTGCATTTAAGTATTTTAATTCACAGAAACATGGATAGTGTGTATACCATACTTCTGAACATTATGATTAATTGCATATTAAAAAGTAATTCTCGTATTTGTATGTAGATTCGCTCCTTATTGATTTGCGCAATCGGCTGTTTTTGTATTCCGTTTAATCGTAAAACATTTCTGTGTGTCATATTTGAAATAGTTTTCCTGTCAAGCAGTTTACTTGACAAATACTTGAATGTACACTTAGGACTTAAATTGTGAGTCCAGTTGGGACAGATTGGGGCCTCAACAAATAAATATTTTATGTACATTTCTAAAACACTGCATTCGAGTTTCTGGTTTTAGTCGGTTAAAAGAAATTGCATGCATGAGATTTCATAACCATTGCACAACGGAACTCGAGGCTTGCCTTGTTGCTTGTGTCATAATAAGGCTTCATTCTTCACATGTTGCTGTATACATGATGCCACGTGCGATGCGGTCATTACGTGATTCACTACTAAGAGCCTCCTCGTGCGAGGAAAATGGCTAGAAAATGGCTCGAAGATTTCAAATTGAGTCTGCATTCAAAATTAGAAAATTCCAGTAGATATCAGAGGACTAATTATTTGCACGCGTTTCTAAGTATATAAAAATTTAATATCTTATTGCCTGTAGTATGTCGTTTGTTTTATCTTTGCGACTACGATCTATATTCATTAATTTTATGTACTGAATTTTTTTTAATATTAAGATTATTTCGACGACTAAGATAAGGTACATGTTGAATTGTCATTTATTTTAAGAAAATTGATTGAAGAATTCTTTCAAACGTTAAATCAATAATAGTAATAATTCCAATATTTCTACTATGTAAACATAAGCCATTTCATGTAAACACACTAAAAATACACGGAAACTGTAATTTGGAGTGAATTTTTTTCAAGTGATCCCTGTGCTCCAAACAAAGGGTAGGTAGGTCCTCCAAAGATCACATTAACTCTCTAAAGCATTAAAAGAAGGGTGCCTTCTCCACTGATTTTTATTTACATTTTGTGTGGAATATTGTTACTATCGTTCAGATTGCTTGTTTTGCATAAACCTGCAGCCACAGGACATTTTTTTAAGTATTCAGAAGGGGAAAGAAAATAGTTTTTACGTATCAAAAATTCAGTCTTTCAGTAAGATTCAGTCATTCACTTAGATGAATACAGAACAAGCAAAAAGTTGGACACTCAGTAACATTGAAAAAAAATCGGACGAGCTGTTATCAGCTTCATATGTAGCCTGAGTTGCAGGCAATAGACCTTTTTCTATAAGAAATTCCTTCTTAACTATTTATTTTATAATTTTCAGTTGCTCTGCATATCGCAGTTCTTCTATGTCACTATAATTTCCTGACTCATGGTGTCGCTTCAGCCACAATAACAATACGACAAAGCCAGTCCACTCGAATCAATACTTTCTGCATCTTGATATGAAAAACCTTCTCCGGAATGTGTCAATGAATTGAGGATGATGGTCTTAAATGAATGTAAATGAATTTAATAAGCACTGTCTTTCACAACACCACAAAATTGTGCATATGCATTCTGGCGTCAATACACAAGAGGTGATTTTGTTATTTGAACGAAATGTTGCATCCGACAATCATCAACGGAACTACAATGTGTATAATAATAATAATAATAATAATAATAATAATAATAATAATAATAATAATAATAATAATGTCTGGCCATGTGACATCGCTTCAATCAGAGGTTCATGGTACTTGAAGCCATCAGTTGTGCAGATTAACCTTGTTCAATACCTTTGTTTATAAAAGCTTAACCCCATTTATTGTTCGTGCCTTGGCCGTAATTCCACAGAGTGCTTCAATAGATTTCTCATTCCACCTGTCTTCTTGATCAAGGTGCATCCAAGCAAAGCAATATTCAAGACACTAAAATGGTAACTGAGTAACGAAATTCCGAGGACAAGACACACCTTTACTTCTGGACAATGTGGCTCTATCACCATAAAGGAACAGTCCTCCTTCAGATCCTTCTGCAATATTGCCTCATTTTGGCAGATTAGGATCTAGTGTACCACCACTCTCCAAAAAGCAAACCAGTGTTGGCAGAGGTTCACTGCCCGCGATGACAATGTGCATCTCGGATTGCACCTTGCTGGCTTTCTCTTCATCACTCTCAAATATAGATGGAAGTCGATTAATCTGAGTAGAACAGCGGTAACCAAATGATCGTTTAGACACACTCGTCAAACTGAAGAAAATAAACTGAGCAGCACCTTGCATGCTCATTTCTTGAATGATTACTTCCAAGCACACAAGCACTCACACAGATCACACATATCCGCTCGACATGGAGTTCTGGGATACCCATAGAATCCAAATTATGATGAGCCAGGGCCTCATACACAGCTATTACTTCTTCTCCTTCTCTACAGACAACCTAAGTTCGGTGATCCATAGCTGTCTCTTTGATCACCTCTTGTACTACACAAATCCTATTGCATTGTATTACAAAATGCACCTGAGGTTTTAGATGTGTATCAAAAATGGCTTCCAAGAGGGCACCTACGCACATCACTGGACTGGACAATCACGCTTCCTGTCTCTTTCTACTGTTTTGCGATGAAGTCAAGCTCTGGTAAGGATCGGTGTCAATACGTCTGCTTCATTCACCACAAATTATTTCAAAGGACCAAAATTTACTACGACACTGCCAAGCGAAAGAAGACTATTGAAGCAACGAGGTGTTGATGTAAAAATGAGGCATCCATTGATAAGACTAAATTAATTTTTCTGATCCTCCTCCATAAGCAAGCAACATTTTAATTTCATTCAAACATTTCTTCACAAACCGATAGTGTATTGCAAATATCTAATTACTCCTCTTATAGGAAAAACAAATTCAAACAATACACGAACGTTGCTATTTGTTATTTCACTGGCTTGCACTTTTTGCATCACCTTCAAGGAAGTGTGAATTATTATATAAGAATTTTTCCGTGTTTGTGGGGGAAGTGGTATGATATTTTCTAGAAGTGCTAGATGTCATTAAATGATGAATTATGAAAATTCTACAGAGCCTGGTTGTTCAACAATGACAAAGTCGCCTGGTCTGTCAGCGCCACTGTGCCTGCTAATCGTATTCTGTGAATATTGGATGAACTGATGTGTATTTTGAATACTTACGAAGAATATAGTAAATATTATAAACATAAATATATAAATACTATGTTTTCAAAACCACGAGATATTATTGAAGAAGTACGCTTGAAAGGATATGTTGTGACAACTGAAGCACGTTTCCGCATCTTGAATGTGTTACCATCAGTTATTGCATTATTTATTATTATATTATTCCATTTTTATTGATTGTAGTATTATTATATATTATATTTCGTAATTTATTGCTTCTTATTTATTCACACAAAATATGTTATGTCTTTTACACACATTATATTTTTTTAACTAACGCCTTTTGATTTTGATTTCGAGATTTCATTCAATTAATTATATTAAATATCGCTATTGACGTTTAGAAAGCAATTCCGGCAACAGATCCCACTTGCAGGTGACTATCTGTTTTGAGAGTGCTCTACCGTGGAAGTAATGTACGCATGTAGTTAGTAAGAACATTTGCTGGAGAGTTGCGTGCTGAGCCTCAAAACCAAATGATTGTGCTTCGGACAAGGGCAGATCGAGGGACACGTGCACACTGTCAAAGACTCGAAAGACACACAAGCTAATGATACTCCGAATAATGATACTCCGAAAATGCTGATTGAGATTTCCGATGAAGGTGACTTCTCAGACAGGAAACTTTCGATTAGGAAAGCTTGTGCATTTGGCTAGCTGTCAGTTCCAATCTCCTGAAGTGTGGTAAAGTCGTAGGAAGTGACGAAGCGCTATGAATATCGATCAATTGTCGGTTTTGTTATTAGTAGTCAGACAAATAATGTTTTGTTAGATATGTCAATTGAATTGTAAACGCGAATTAAATGTTTGTATATGTATTAAGGGGCTCTATTTTTCAATTTTAAAACTTTGACTTCACACTAATTGAGCGACCCCAAAAAACGTAGTTAAAATGTTCTAAATGCGATTGGCACCTCAGTTGACTTTTGGCCAGGTTTTCGGGCTTTTCTCCAGTGTGCGACTATCAGATCGTCTTCGGATTCCACCATTCAGCCAGGGACGAACACCGCCACCACTCGTGATAAAGCATTCACTATATTTATGTGAAAATTACTTCATCTGCTGACACGTCCAGAAACACAAAATAATCAAACAATCAATTAACCCTCGTGCCGTAATTGATTTTTACTTTATTGTATACGCATTTAAAAAAAATCTGTAATGCTGCAACCAATCTAACTTCAGAAAAGAAGGAAATAAAAAAGGAATATGAATGCGCTTTTTGGAGCATGCACGAAAATGCTGCCTGCAGGAGGCATTGCGGACCTTAACATCGAAAAATATTATTTTAAGAACGTCTGTCACAACTGTGTTAGCTAACCCCAGCATACGATTTGTACCAACATTCGTATTCTCAGATCGATCAGATTGACATGCCTCCTCGAATTTGCAACGCATGTTTCGATTTTTGAACTACGTACTTGCATAGTAAAGGGAAGTATTTTAATGTTGGAGTGCATGTAACGATTGTCATAAAACTTCGTATTGTAGAGCCTTGAAGTCGAAAAGGTGAATAAATCTTGTTCCTATATGCCGTAAATTATATCAAATACACTGTGTAGTCAGAATCCACGTTTTGTGAGTCCGTAATACCGAACAATTGGTTGATAGTAAACCATTGAGATGAGTTTCTCCAAAATTGATGTTCCCTGATTTATGGGGCCTAACTCGACGTCTTGAGAATTAAAAACACATATTTTGGTTTTGGGGGTACATTTTACAAAGCTTCAACCCCACCTCCCGCGAAGATCACCCCACGTCCAGCGACGAAAACGTGCACTACACTTACGAGACTACAGACCTTAGTATTTGACACGCCCGGAATCACTAATCAATCAGTTTCCAACGTTTACTGCCCACTCCTCCAGTTAGATTGGCAGCAATGAGTGTCAAAATAACCTCACGTGTGTGAAGCAACTTGATGACTGAAGAGCGCGTGTTACCGGCCTGCCCCACTGGGTTCCACTCGGCCCCGTGAGGTGGATCCCGCCTGGCGCGCACGTGCCCCGGCGGAAACCCTACGAGGGCTGCCGCCTCCACTGCCCCCGCCGCTGTTGCGGGTGAACACGGAAGCAGCCGGCGTCTCCTCCTCCTCCTCCTCCTCCTCCTCCTCCTCTTCTCCTCTCCTCTTCTTTTCTCCTTTTCTTCTCTCTTCTTTTATTCTTTTCTTCACCTCTTCTTCTCTCCTCTTCTTCTCTCCTCTTGTTCTCTCCTCTTGTTCTCTCCTCTTCTTTTGTTCTCTCCTCTTCTTTTGTTCTCTCCTCTTCTTCTTCTTTTCTTCTCTCCTCTTCTTCTTCTTTTCTTCTCTCCTCTTCTTCTTTTCTTCTCTCCTCTTCTTCTTTTCTTCTCTCCACTTCTTCTTTTCTTCTCCTCCTCTTCTTCTTTTCTTCTCCTCCTCTTCTTCTTTTCTTCTCCTCCTCTTCTTCTTTTCTTCTCCTCCTCTTCTTCTTTTCTTCTCCTCCTCTTCTTCTTTTCTTCTCCTCCTCTTCTTCTTCTTTTCTTCTCCTCCTCGTCTTCGGGCGCTCCTTCTTCTACCATCGCCACCGCCACCACCGCCGCTGTCGCTGCTGCCACCGCGCGCACGTTTCGCTAAGAAGCGCCGAGACCCACCGCCGCACGTGCCCCATAAACGGCACGTTGTGCCCCAGAAAAGATCACATTGATCACCGGCTCTCGTGCAGCTTTCGCCCACGTAGCGTCGTCGCGGTGGCAGCTGCAACGTCGGAGGTGCTGCCCAAGTGGGATTGGAGTGGGCATGTATTTAACAAAATATATTTTACATTTTTTAAATATGCTTCAAAATATTTTGAAATTATTGTAATAATAAATCAATTAATAAATAAATGAATATTTGATATAATATTATATGATAATTAATTAATTAATCATAAAATCGAATTATTTTCATATTTTTAACAGTATAAAAGTTCAACGGAAATGCTTAAAGTTTCATGTTCAAAATTTTCAAATTTCATTGTTAGCAATGACGTTAAATTCGATATATTTCTTCAAAGGCATTGAACAAGCTGCAATAAGGAATCTATAGAATTGATTTTCGTTCGTAGTTTAGATACACATAGTACACAAATTTTAACAACCGCTATTGAAACAATTTTCGAAAAATTAGGTAAAATTGAAAATACAAACATTAAATAATTAACAAATGTTTTAAACATTTGTCCCACATATTTACGAATAATGTTAAATTAGTATTGCTTTATCTGTAAAATTAAGGCATTTTTGTTTTGACATTTTGAATACTCCTCTTAAGTGCGTAACAGCCAACTGAACCAACGCTGAACTGACACCATAGATCATTAGAGGAAGAGACACGCGATTGAACATCAGATCGCTTTGGCGAAGGCATTCTCATGAGTGACACGTTCCCACGAGGCGGGACAGCAAGTGAGTTACTTTCAGGAGGAAGCTGGGAACTGGACGTAGAAAGCGTATATATTTTGTGCAAATTATACAAACGTCCAGAAGGAAATTATATTTTTTGCAGTAGTATTAATCTTCTCCCGAATTAAACAATACTAACTTTTTAGAAACCTAATTTTTGTGTGTACTTTAGATTTTTATTACAGAAAAAATAGTCAAGTTAGAAAAGGAGTTCGACGTATAGAAATAAATTTCGAAATTCAGAAACGTTTATAAATGGAATTCTCAAGGGACAGAAGAAATATTCAATTAATAGTCAATTTCGGTATATAGAAGTGCGATATATGGAAGTCCGACTGGACTTAATAATTGATACAAATTTTTACTATCTCACTACGGAGTGGGGAGAAAGTTATTTACTTCCTCGCGAAAAAAACGGCGAATTTGTGGCTGAAAAACTATTATTACATGGCCCTGGTAACGAAAAAGTTGATAAATCCAGTTGCTAAATTTAGGGTAGAAAATCCTCTAGCACGGGCTGTAGCCGGAATCCATGTTTTGTGGGTCCTTGATACCGAAAAAACGAATGAGGACAAAACTGTCTGCCTCTCTCTTTGACTGTGAACAACACTAGCGGCCCAACCGTTCAGTCGATTCTCTCCAAAATTGATATCCCGCTATCGATCTGGCTTATGTCATGGTCCCTTGAAATAGAAACCGATATTTTATTTTAGGGCATACTTTATATGAAGCCTCGTGGACATTTTCGAATTTTTCAAAAAAATGTATTCATCGTTTTTTGACTAAAGTTTGTTCTTGATTAGTGTAAAGGACGTTTAAGAGGGTTTTACAGTTTTTACACAGGATGTTTTCAGGTTTCATATTCGTTAAAAACCCTGATTTTTCAAAAATTGCAAAAGTTCAAAACTTTTTCGGAGTCTTCCTACAGTTGAAATATTAAAGATAGAGATGTTTTCCCTTCATGAAATCTGTTCCTAAAAGATAGATTTTGAAATAAGGTCATGTACAATTTTTCGAAAATTCGAGTCCTTTTTGCGTAATTTTGCGTGAATGTACGGGCGAGAAGGTACCAGAAGGATTTGTCACTAGTTAGCATTAAACATGTGTTTTCTTCGTTTTGTAAAATAGCCCCTCC